>JAOUZG010023799.1:127729-151981 GCA_026289955.1 Argiope argentata | reverse complement strand
ACTGAGTATTAATCTACTGTAGAGTGAATTATTGCGATTAGACTTCTTTTCTCTTTTCTACTGTTTATTAATCTACTGTAGAGTGAATTATTGCGATTAGACTTCTGTTCTTTTTTCTACTGAGTATTTAATTTAGTATAGCGTTTTTGTCCTAAAGGCTCTTTTTTCTAATGGAATTCTATAACCATTAATTAAAAAAGTGAAAACTTTGAACTCTTTGATGCTTTCTTCAGAAAAGTATGAGGGATGTTTTTAAGGTTATATTTTTGTAACGTGATTTGTCAAGCAATTGCGTTTGGTTCTTTACAATACCAGTGAGATTTTTTAGTTTATATAATTCATATGGAAAATTCCGCTAAATGAAGAGTTTATTCAATTCAAATATTTCTTTATTATCTTTTAATATTTTCACTTTTAATACTCTTAATATTCTTTATATTAAAAGCCTATAAAGGAAATGAATTTTTTAAGTATTATAAAAACATGTTATAATTTTCATCATCTGTAATTTAAAGAATATTAATTTGCAATATAACATAGATTTGTTATAAATATGTTTTGATAGATTTTATTTGAAAACTTGCTAGTATTTTCTTTACTTATAACTTTTTAATAAAAATTAAAGCAGTTTGAAATACAAAGCGATATAAAGCTGAAAGTCCGCAGCTTATGTAACAAAAGAAACAATGTATCCAATAACTCAAGGTAAGATAACTCAGCAGATAAAATAAGATTAAGAGTCGCAATTTTAAATTAAAAAAATAAATTCGTCATTATAAAACTTTGCTATCTTTATTTAATGTTGATTAGGATGGCCTTTTGATAATTCTCTTATGAGTATAACAACAAATATTGACATACAAATAATTGGTTTGAATTCAATTCTCTTTCTCCCCCCCCCTTTCATTTCGTGATTATTTCTCTTCTCTGTAAGTTATCAATTACGTTTGAGCATGAATGACAATTGTGAAAACAGCAGAATATTCAAATTAGTCTTTTTGTGATATATCTTTTAAAATTAATTTGATAATTGATTAATTAATTTAATTATTTTTTTTAAATCTACCTTATTAAAAACCTTTTTATTAATGGCTTTTCTACTGCATTAAACACTATTGGCCTTGTTTTCGTTTTATTTTCTTTCGCATTTTTATTTATTTTTCGCATTTTTTACACAATTAATTCTACCTTTTTTATTAAGTTTCTAAAATTGAATTTACAGACTATCCGCAGTCAGTTTTCAACAGAAAAAAAAATTAATAGCGGAGCCATAAGTACCACTTCTGTTCATCTGCTTAGTGGCAAAATGATTAATGTTATGTTTCTATTTCTATACAGCATATAAAAATAGAACTATTTGTCATCTTTTTTTTCTTTTCATAATAGAGCTTCTGAAGAAAGAGCCTCTAATGATTATGATCACTAATCATTTAAGAAAAAGAAAGAGAAGGAAACAGAGCTCATATGATATATCGTAATAATGAAAATTATGGCAAAAAACAATGGTACAAAAAAACGAAGGTGTACTTTTGGAATTGATTGAAATATTTATTCCATAATTAGGTAAAAAAGGTTTCCATTATTAAAAGAGAGGAAAGATTTTTTAAAGGTTATTAAGAATAATGACGTGTGTTGATTTAAATATAAACTGATTAATAACAAAACTAAAATCAAAACCTTTTAGTAACTCTTACTTCCTCTTTGGAAACTTAATTGGAATGAAAAGTAGTGAAATAATTCCTGTTATTAAAGATAGAGGCTCTCTTTAAGTTTTATTATGCTATATTCCTATTCTATTCTGTTATAAGTAACATTTTAATATGTCAGCGGAGCTGACGCTTCTGACGGCAGATTTCATCGTAATAAATAGATAGAAATTGAAAATCGCTAAATACTAAATTATGCAATTATGCAGAATGATTACATATGTATGGTGTGTGTGTGTGTGTGTGCGTGTTTGCGATGAGTTATGACGATTGATCGAGCCAGCCAGTGACCTTGTTAAATATCTGTTGCTCAATAAGACCATACAACTTGCAAGTCAAACTTGGATGGAAGACTACCTCTACGAATGCGAAAGTTTTCATCAAGTGCTGTAAACTTGAAAAATAATTTAAATTATGCAGAATGATTACATTTAATATTTTATATTTTACATGTTTTATATGTTTGTAATATGTTATGTTTTAAATTTTTGTAGTCATTCAGAAACACTATCAGGGATTTTATCAACAGCATTTATGCCTTGAAATTTCTTTCCTGAATGGACAGTGGCTAGAGAAGACCACCATGGATTTGATGTGAAATTCATATAATTTTCATATAATTACTGGTTGCAGTGATTTCTTTTGAAATGAAAATTGGTAACATCAAAATAGCATTTATATCCTTGGTTTTGCACAATATATAGATCAACTATAAGCTAATCAAATTTTACATTTGAAGTGATATTAAAAGGCTAGCTTTCAGCTTAAATGAAATTACCGTAAGTGCAAAATTATACAATTATGATAGACAGCAAACCATGCATTTCTGAAATTGTTTTTTAAAAATCTGAATATCTCATTTTCTTAATAAGAGTTACCTGATACTTTATATCGAGCTGGTATCTATTGACCAGAAAAAGGTTAAATGATTTATCTTAGTTTATAAATTGTGGCTAGATATAGGAACTAGCTTCTTCCACAAAACGGAAAAGCAAAAATATAAATTTTCAAGGAAATAAAGAAAGAGTAATGCGAAATTTTCTTAACATTAATGCACACATTATTAAATAAATTAATTCTCACGTCAGTATATTAACAATTTCTTTTAGCATTTATTTAATAATTTATTACAGGATATAATACATAGGAATCATGATTCGCTTGAAATGCCATTTGTTTCTTATTCATAATGAAGTTCTGATACTTGCATGAAATTAACTTTTATTCATTTCATGAAAATTGCGTTTGGAAAATTCTAAAACTGCATATTTTATTCAAGAACAAGTGATTGTACAAAAAATCAGTTCTCTAACAAATTAGAAAGTAAATAAATAAAATTTGATTATGAAATACCACTTTTAAAAATATTGAACAAATCAAATCAAGAAAATATACATATAATAAATAAAAAGACCACACATATTTTATAAAGATTCGAAACAAAACAAGAAAGGAAAAAGTTTTCTTCTGAAGAATTGACCTGAACTATATTTTGATTAATTCTAGTAGAGAAGAGATATCATTTTTTGCATTATTTTTATTCCATATTTATTCATAATTTTATTTATATAAAGTCAGATTTATCGCCCATGGTGGGATGATCTACAAAGTACTAATATTTGAAATGAGATCTGATTACAATCAAAGGGTTTCCATTAAACATGTCTTTAATGAAGATAATCTCTTTTTCCATCTAGAAATCTCGTGTCCCAGCTGTTAACAATTCAATAAAGTTATTACGTAGTATACAATACAGCAAGCTCCATAATCAATCAAGCTATATGCACATTTGGTACATTGATGAAAATAACTAATTTTGGAAACGAGTTTCCTAATCAACAATATAACAAGTGAAAGCTACCGTAGTAAAAAGCATTTAATTAAAACGACAAAGTTTATTAGCATTCCTCTTCTTTAGATATCAAATAAGGTTTTAACAATTTAATCGGATATATATGGATATTATTCTAAGACGAAGGTCCAAAACAAATGGAGTGCTATTAACTGTATTTTGGATGTCTATCAAAATATTTCTTCTTTCCCCCTATTTTCTTCTGAAGACTGTCCATACCAGTTAATGGTTCTTTCCTGATCTGGATCTGAGTTTGAGTCGAATGGGTCGAGAGGGATGGAGTGCAATTTTCATTATCGCTTTCACTTTTTAATTTCATCCAGAGATTCAACGGTGAAATTTCTTAAAAATACGCTCATGAGAGTCTTCACTTCCATTTCTGCATATTTTTGACCTGCAGAAATTCAAATATATAGTTATAATGCCCAGATGCAAGCAGAGAACACATTAGTTGGTAAAGCATAACTGATATATTTTATTTGACTAATGAATCGCGAGAAAAGCCTGTTGAGGTCATAATTTCAAAAATCAACTGTCTTAACAAATGGCCTGCTAGTAGTTGCAGTTTACAAATTTCAACTCTTAAATTCATTCATAGGAGAAATTCATAAATTATATTTTTGAACCACTGACGGTAATTTTAAAATGAAAAAAAATATCCATAAAAATTCTGGACATTTTTAAATAAATAAAAAAAATTAAAATGAAAAAAATATCCATAAAAATTCACCGTTAGTAGGTTACAATTTCAAAGCAATATTTATTCCGAAAGAGAAAATTTTTAGAAAAAAATCTTTAATTGAATTTGTATGCCTCAAGTTAATTTATGCAATTGAACATACTTAGACCAACACAGTTACTGAAGGTAATACAGCTTATAATCAGTACATGATTCAGAGAAGCATGCTATTCATTTATTGTTGATGAGAAGCATCTTCTACTGCTCATCCATAAATCACGAATTTTATTTCAAAAATACTTTGAAAATTGAAATAAGCCCGTTAAGATAAATTAATCTATTTGTTTATTACACAATAGGCGTTTAAATACAGATTTCAAAAAAAAAATCACTTTTTTCTAACACTTTATTCGATGCAAACAACTGGATAAATAAGTTTTGAGGATTTTTCAAAAAAGTTTCCGTAACAAGAGAAAGTGTTGATTAAGATGCTCGGCAGTTGCCCCAATTCCAACACCAGCTCTTGTGCAATAATATTTTGGATTCGATGCTTGTACTAAAAATGATGCAGGCTGATAACATGTCGCGCTTATCGAGAACATAATAATGATAATCTTTTTTTTTCTTACTATATGAATTAATTCTTTTGTTACTCAGAAATTTAACGAGTTATAATGTAAAACTAGGAAACCATAATAGTAAAATTTTTTTGCACATGATTTGACTGATAAGAAGATGAATTTGAGATGGATGATATTATTTAGATATAAAAACATGACCGTTTGTGCATCTGTATTACATACTAACTTGATAAAGGAGTTCAAATGTTTCTGTGATCCCTATGAGCTAACTACACGAGGCATTTTATATTCATGGTTTTTCCCACTTCTCTTTCCCTCATTTAATCTCAGTCTATATTTGCGTCTAATTTAAATGAAGAAAAAACTCAGTATAATTTCTAACAAATCATAAAAATCATTGCTGAGATTTCATATACTTATACAAAAATGCAGTTATAGAAGCCATCTGATTGGGAGAATTCAGCTGCCGACTCAAATCCCTTCTTTGATTTCTCTGCACTTAGCAAATTATTTTAGGTATTTGGATGCATATACGTGTCTTGTTCACCTTAAGTTGCAATTATATTTTTTTCATATTAAAACAATACAGAAAATTAATATAATTGATTACATTTCCAAATTTCAAAATGATCTGGCAAAAGAGAAATAAAGAGGCCCTAAGGTTAACACAAGATTTGAATTTTCCACTATTTGTGTAGCAAAGTGTCGACAACCCTATTAAAAATTATTTGACGGCTGATAGTTAAGGTTAAATATAGTTTTGAGTAGTTTAGAGTAAAACTAAACCGTTTCACCATAGAAAAATATTTAAATATAAGATTTGATTTAAATAACACACACACACACACACACACACACACACACACACACACACACACACACACACACACACACACACACACACACACACACACACACACACACACACACACACACACACTTTTCTTTCTTTAAATTATTATATTTTTATTGAATCGTAAATAGGTTTAAGCATATATTCATATATAGAGTAATACAGAGGAGAAATAGCCTCCATAGTTTTGCTAGCACATATTCCCATTTTGTGGATATTTTTCATGACCATTTGTCAAAAATGTGGCTATAGTTAGTTAATGCAGTGTTGAGTTTCCATTTTCTGTTCACCCGTGCTAATGGGTTTGTTCACATGGATATTAAATTTCAAATAACCGCTCAGAAAAATATCCATTGGTGTTAAATTCGTACTATAAAGCAGGCTAACTCTCACATTTTCAAACTTCATTATTTTAGAAATATTATTCAACAATGGAAACACGTGGTTCTATCATTTACGTAACATTATATCGTTATCAACTCTTCAAAAATACCTTTATCTAAACTATCAATGGTATTAAAAACAAATGTTTTTAATAGAATTACCAAAATTCTACTGCACGAAGGGTGAAAAATTCATATCTTAATCCCTGGGGCAATTTTCACATTTTTGAACTGCGAAAACCGGACTTTCATTATTTTTGAGGTATTGCTCAACAACTCGCTATGCTATCATATAAGACCATTTCCAGCATAAACTATCAGAAACGAATTTTCAATAGGCTTGCCAATATTTTACTGCATCAATAGAAAAAAAATTCACATCTTGCATTAATTTTGGAACACCCTAGATCTTAGTTGTGCAATGCATTTTCAAAGAGGGCAATGAAATTCGGAAATCACACTAGTAGCAAATTCTACTTCAGAAATCACGTAGTTAGTGCTTAATAATAATTCAGTAAATGCCTTCACACTATTACTAAATAAAACTCCATTACTAAAATAAACTTGTGTTTAAAATTGCATGACGACACAATAATTTTGAGAGGAATTAATTTATTATATACTCGTGGACATTAAATTAAGTAAGCATTTACTTAATACTACACAGTCTTAACATTCCCGCTATCTTGATTTAATCTTATCCGGCGGATCATTAGTCAAATAAGATAATTCCTTCTTTGCTATCATTCAATTACATCAAAGAAGGTCATCTCATGCGATAGCAGGTGTGAGTCACAAGCGAGTCACATAGAAGTTCTGTTTGTTAAGAATGTTTTGAATCTCACCAATGCAACTCCTTGGACCAGCAGAAAATGGAATGTATGCGTATTCTGGTATGTTGGCGCTATTTTCGGGTGAAAATCTGTCAGGATCGAACTTTTCAGGCTCGGGGAAAACGTCTTCATCTCTGTGAAGAAAATACAAAGGTACAACGCACGTCGAACCTTTTGGAATAACGAAATTACCTGCAAAAATACGTATTTCAATTAGCTGACATTAAGAATTTATATTCTAAAATATTATCTTAATAATATTTGGACAAAATATTATCAAGATAATAATAATATTTTGTCTATCATTATTATTATCTTAATAATATTTTATAATAATATTTAATAATATTAATAATTAATAATATTTGGACAAAATTGGAAACAGTTATTTTCAGAAGCATTAATTTAATGAACCTTACAGACAAAATTGCTCAGCTTCCTATCAAAAGGGTAATTCGAACGTAAATACCGTTTCATTGTACCACCGCCGCAACGAGACAGTCGGTATTCCGTTCTTACCAATTAGGGTGGAACGAAAAAATCAATTCTTGATTTTTAATTTTGACAGAACAAAAATGTTTCCTTGTAGTGTCAATACCATGAATTATAAATGGGAGAAATACTTGGGTAGATAAAGAGGTACCGCAAGGACATTAAAGTTTTATAAAATTGAAAATTTTGCTACAAGTTTCTATTTTTTAAGTTTAAGCTCTGCTTAAGGGCTTTATTTTTAAGTTGCAAGAGCTCTGAAATGTTACCGTTTTGTATAGATAAGATAAATAAAAATAATAATAAATATTAGATGGAATCTTGAGTTACCGCAAAGGAAGTTAAAGGTTCTGTACCATCCTGCCGCTCTTTTAAAGGCAAGTCGCTTTAGAGTAGAATTTTTTTGGAACCGCCTCAGCTTTATTGGGAGTTGAACTGAAGTGAGGAATCGGCGTCGGGAGAAAGGAAAACGTGAGACGGAAAGAGGAAGAGTTTGGGTCGGTTGTGTGTGATGGATCCTGAACTCTCGAAATGGCTTGTTTTTGAAAACCTAGGAGGATTTTAAGACGCAAAACCTGCTTTTCTTTTATTTTAAATGTCAATTGTTGCTTCTGTCTGTAAATAAACGCTGTGTGTTTATGGAACGAATTTTTTATTTTCAAGTTTCAAGCTTTTTATTTACAGTTTCAAAAACCCATTTTTTGCCACTTGGGTTTATTTTGGGGTTAACCGATTATGAAATAAAAGGTTTTAGATAGGCTTTGGCATATGAATAAAAGTTTTAAAAAATTTACTATTCCACTGGCATAGCACTGAATAACTGAGTGGTTGTTATTTTGGCAAGGCGGAGATTTGTGTGAGTCCGGTGATAAGGACAGAGCTCATTTCAAAGCTGTAGCTTTGTCAATTTCAATTGAGTTGGCATCTCCGCTCTGTGTATTGCATAACTGATTACCATTGTTAATGTGGATTGTTGGTTTGTGCAGTTAGAGGCTTTGCTGTGAATGAAAATAGCTCAGTCTAAATTAGTGAAGACGAGACAAATAGCGAAAGCTCGGTTTTGTTGAATTTAGTTATTTGCTTGATATTGAACTCGCTACATACGAATTTAGTGCTATTGTTATATTAGACATAACATCGAAATTTCTTCAGAGAAGGTTCTTTCTATTCAAAGAATGATTCTTCATTTCGAAGAAAATCAAAGTCTGTTTCGATTTCAAGAACACTATTCACAAGAGTAGTACCATAAATCCATAGTTTCTTTTTCTGTTATTTTTCAGTTTTTAGATAGATTTATTTGTATAAGTATTTTTTTCACACTGTTCTTTTTTTCTAATTTTTATTTCTATCCTCATCTATAATTTCTTATTCATATGATTGTTATTACTTTTTAGAACTTTGTAAACATAAACAAAGTATTAGTCTGTTTATTTAAATTAACTAAACTTTTCAGTTTCTCTCTGTTAGCCAAATTTAAATAAGCCAAATCCACTTTCCATTCAAACTTCAAAAAGCTAGAAAAGATAAAGCAAGAAAGAGTAAAGAATTGTCGAGAATAGATAAGTTTAATCAAGTACGAACAAAAAATACTAATTCATCAGAACCGAATTCTACCGACAATGACAGCACCAAAGAACAACAGTATTATTTACAAAAAGCTTCAAACCTAACAGACCCAAGTGCACGTGTGGTTTAATATTAAGTTAAAACATTCATATACTGATGGTTAAAAATATCTTTTTAAGTTTTAACTCAAATTCACGCTTTCTCTCTTATGATCTAAAAAAACATTTCAGATTAAATTATTCAAAGAAATGGGTACTTTACTGCCACAGAAAATATTCTTTTGTCCATGCCAAATGATGAACGTAAAATTCAAAAAGAACTTGGTTTACGACGTATTTTAAAAGCACGAACAGACAACAGAATCGGGAACTTTAAAGTTCGAAAGATAATATTCGATACAAAGGATTGCATAGATGATCTTATGACTTTAAATTGATGCACTGACCCCCCCCCCACACACAAGCAAACACATTTGCTAAATCAGGTTTCAAGTGACTTTCTCCAATGTTTTGTGCAGAAGGCATCTAAAGCTGAATCAAATAATATTAGTGACTTTGTTATCGAATTTCCAAGGCATTCTTAATGCATCTAGGGAACTGGTGGCTGAATAGGCTCAAAATGTATGAGATTCGATTGCGACAGAAGGATAGATAACAGCAAAAATTGACTCGTGCGTGAATATGCCAAAGTTTAATTTTGAAAATACAGTGTAATGTGACACAGAAATAGAAACACCATTTTTCAGCTGTTACATTTGTAATCATTAAAGGTGCATTAATAAAAAAACTCGCAAAATCTGATATAAAAATACTTTTTGTTATTATGCTTTGTAATTAATTATTTTCTCCCAATTTTAATGTTTATATATGTATTTAAAAGTATCTTTTGTAGAATGAAAATCTATAGACTTTTGTAGAACAATATCTATGAATGAAAATCAATGAAATTGTTTTTTTCAAAGTTCATATTTTTTCACTTTTTTACAAACTATAAGCTTTTTTCAGCACCTAGAATGCACCCTAGCTGAGTTGGAAAAAGAATTTATTAAAATTGTTTTTGAACCTAAAATCTAACCTTTCACTACTATTACCAAACGAAAATCTGGGAAAAATATATTTAATAGCGCTTATTAAAAATTTGCACTAAAAATTTTTTTTTACAAATTTCACCCTTGTAGAGGCACCTTAAAATAATATAATATAGCAACTAAATTTTGAAAAATTCGAGCCAAAAAGGCAGTTTTTCCGCATTAATAACTAATTAAAATCTAAAGAGAAATAAAAAAGATGATTTCTCTGCCTTGTTCCTTGACTCTTAACTGACGCAATTTTGGTTGCTCTACATTTGGTTTTTAGTTTGATGTGCTCTTTAAAAATGTTTAAGGAAGATGATTGATTGCGCCGACTATGAAATTTATGCTATAATTCGATTTTTGAAAGCAAGGACTGTGAAACTGAGGGTTGAAATCTATCGTGAATTTATAATTTACGAGGAAAACACGGTGAGTGATGGAATGATGAGAAAATAGGTTAGAATGTTGAATAAACGTCCACGATGAAGCTCGCAGTGATTGTCCTGCCGGTGTCAAAGATGATTACGTAAAGAAGAAGAAAATAAATCCACGACATTTTAGATGAAGACGCTCATATATTTGATTAATGTTTTTTTGAAATGCTTACAGTATTGTTCCTCATACCTTAAATGATTGATAATCAAAATCTGTTTCTTTTCGGCATAGTTGTTTAGGAAAATCCATGGCACATCCATGCATGGTAACGGCAGCTTTTATTTATGTTAAAATAAACCATAACGTGAATTTATCTCCCCAAACAAAACCAATGAAAACAAAAAAAGGAAATATCTGATAGCATTAAACAGCGGTGAATAATTTATACTTTCTCATTTACGTAGTACAGAGTACCAATAGTTCAAATTATATTTTGACTATTCTCTAAATTTTGAACCTCCTTGAGTCCGAAAAACACATTTTCAGAAACTGTCTGTCATCTGTCTACGGAAAACATACCTAAAAATCACTTTGAGATCGACGGTTGAAAATTAGGTATACGGTCTTTATTTCAAACTAGACGCCTTTGGCGACCATTCGGTTCGCCAGTATTAATGCCGACTAATTAGTTCAATCAATTTTTTATGTATATAACTTAATCTCATAATAAGTTTTTCAGTAAAATAGTTTCAAGCTTCAAATTTCGATAGTCATACAATTCAATTAAAGAATTATGTAGGCCTTAATTAGTCCTGATTTTTGAAATCTGTATTTCTCTCCGATTTTCTATCGTGCACGTAAAATTCAGTTTTAAATTGAAGTGGAAATGACGAAACTTCAATTAATATAAAGACCTCTTTACTCAATCCAATCATGTCTTTAAATAAAACCGAGAACTGAAAGCAGAATAGTCCGACATTGAAGTTTTATGTTCAATACAGAAATTGAAACAATGTAATTTTTTAAAAAATAATTTATAAGATCTCAAACAATTATTCAGCAAAAACTTCACAAGTTAATAGAAACCATCAGTTTTTAATTTTATTTTTAGATGTATATAAATGCTCTTAATAATACCATTTTTTTAAGGTTTATAAACATATATAAAAAAATTATGGTTTAAATTCCTTTGGTCTTATAGATTCATATTTTCAAAATATTCTTAATATTTTAACTTCTAAATAAATAAATAAGCATTTCTATCTTCTTCAAATCTGGCTGATTTATTCAGTTCTGAATATTGCAAGATTAGAACAATTATCATTATCATAATCTAGACCAATTATTTTAGAGTAACTCCGAATAGCTTCTTTGAGATCTTGATAAAGTGATCTAAAATCGCCAGTTTATATCGAATAGTTATATTGAAATTTTCATAGATCGATCAGCTTCGATGATTGATTTAGTTGATTGGAGTGCCACTTTTTTATTTTAAGGACTTATTGTCTCTAAAATATTTTATTAAATATGATTCACAGAGCAGAAGATATATGTAAAAATTTAATTCATCAGCATTTTCCCTCAATCTAATAATTATATATTTCACTTAGACCATTTGTTAAAAGATTTATATCTCTCCCAAAATAATTAAGAAATTAGATGCTGGGCTCCGATTACAGAAGATGCCTTGTAGATGTTAAGCCAAATTCGCCTTAAATAAAACTGTTTAATTGGATTAGTAACATATGTATAGTAAAATATTATAGAAAGCGTTTCCATCCGTTTATTTTTCAAAAATATCATGTTTCATATTTGTTTTATTTTATACAGACTCGTGCCGAAAATGACATTTTTATATGTTTAATTTGGAATGATAGTTGATTTATTTTATTTTCATTTGAGAACATGATATTGTTTTGGTTAGAAAGCTTTGATGTCTCCGAAATATGCGGGTAAAAAATAGTTTTATATGCTTTGACAAATTTTGCAGTTTTAATTATTTCGTAAGCTTGTTTGAAAGAAGATGCTTTTTCAAATAGCTGACCTACTTTTATCAGTATAGCTTTAATATTACATATGGTTCGTTAAGGGCAGATGCGTTTTTATTTAGCATGATTCACTAAAATGCAGAGATAAATTACAATCACGAAAGCGCATTCTTTGATTTGCACAATATATCTTCTTCACATAAGTAAAAGTAACATTTCAAAACATATCTTATTGTTTTAAAATTTAAAAAAAAAACACGAATAGAAAAATATTTTACTTCTACTTATTATCAATTGGTTTTTGTTCGTCATTTCTTCTAATTCTCTTTGAAATGACGTCCTTTTCAATTTCGTTTAAGATTTCTTGCATTTTAATAATTAATCTCGCTCTCAGAAGATTATCGTTTGGTACTTTTCTAAAAATTCCTTTTCAGTTTTAACTGTTGCAATTTTGTAATATATTTTTATTTTGTATTTTTATTTATTTTAATTTTTTAATGGAATTGTTAATTTTCATATTGCAAACGATCAAGAAAAATTTTCTCTTGCATTTAAGGTTTAAAAAATATCACATTTCCTATTTGTTTCATTTCATATAATCACATGATGAAAATTCTATTTTTCTGTTTTATTTTTGGTAGTAATTAACTTTTTTAAGCAGAACTTCTGAAAATGTGATGGCAACATTTTATTAAAAGCTGATTTTTTTTTTTTTTTTTTTGAGATCCTCGAGAAGATAAAATTTTGTTTTTATTTTATGGGAAATAAATTGTTGAAAAAAAAACAATTAAATTAAATGTTTAAAAATTCATTAAAAATAGAATTTCAATTCGTCGGTCAAAACATTAGTAACATTTAAAAGCTAGTTTTTTGTGCTTTAACTTGATGCAAAAATCAATTTTCTGCTGTAATATTTTCAGAAATTATAGCGAAAAAACGTCAAAAATTGGCTTATTTTTTAATTCATTAAAATTTTAATTAAAAATTCAAAAAAGGGCTCCAAGGTGCACATTCTCGGCACCCAAAGTATAAAAATACCAAAAGTGGTAGCTGTAGGTCGAACGGTCTGGCCTGTACATCGCCAACAGACACACACACACACACACACATTGTGCTTTATTATAAGTAAAGAAAAGATAAAGATGTATATAAATGCTCTCAATAATATTTTTTTTAGGTTTATAAATATATTTCAAAAAATTATGGTTTAAATTACTTTGGTCTTATAGATTCATATTTGTAAAATATTTTTAATATTTCAACTTCTAAATAAATAAATAAGCATTTCTATCTTTCTATTTCTTTAAATCTGGCTGATTTATTAAGTTCTGAATATCAATTGCTTTGTGTTCGTCGTTTCTTTGAAATGACGTCATTTTCAAAGTTGGTTTAAGATTTCTTGCTTTTAAATAATTAATCTCGCTCTCAGATTATTATCGTTTGGTGTTTTCTAAAAATTCTTTTTCAGTTTTAACTGTCGCACTTTTGTAATATATTTTTACTTTGTATTTTTATTTACTTTAATTCTTTAATGGAATTGTTAATTTTGATATTGCAAACGATCAAAAAAAATTTCTCTTGCATTTATTGTTTTAAAAATATCACATTTTTTACTTGTTTCATTTCGTATAATCACGTGATGAAAATTGTATTTGTCTGTTTTATTTTTGGTAGTAATTAACATTTTTTTTATATATCAGAACTTCTGAAAATGTGATGGCAACATTTTATTAAAAGTTGACTTTTTTTTGAGATCCTCAGAAGATAAAATTTTATTATTATTTTTTTTTTGCGAAATAAATTGTTTTAAGAAAAAACGATTAAATTAAATGTTTAAAAATTCATTAAAAATAGAGTTTTAAGTCGTCGGTCAAAATATTAGAACCATTTAAAAGCTAGTTTTTTGTGCTTTAACGTAATGTGAAAATCAATTTTGTGCTGTAATATTTTCAGAAGTTATAGCGAAAAGACGTCAAAAATTGTCTTATTTTTTAATTCATTAAAATTTTAATTAAAAATTCAAAAAAGGTCTCAGAGGTGCATATTCCCGGCACTCATGGTATACATATACCAAATTTGGTACCCGTCGGTTGAACGGTCTGGCCTGGACAGCGCCAACACACACACACACACACAAACACACGTCGTACTTTATTATAAGTAAAGATTTTCAGATTAAAAAAAATGGAATAAAATCTCTTTTCTTCTTGAATTTAAATATTATGGGATATGGAGCAACAAAGGCTATAATCCCCAAAATCTCTTTTGAGGAAACATATATATATATGGTAAACACCAATCAAATCTTAATTCAAATCCAACAACGTATGTACTTACTGTCTATCACAAAAATGTAAAATTTATCATTCAAAATCACACTTTCATAAATATGTCAGGTTGTGATTACAAATGCAGTTTAATGTGAAATATTTGTTTCAATCGATCGAGAAAAACATGTCAAAAGCACAATTGTGTCTTCGGTTACTATTAATGTCATGTCAGGAATCAATCGCCAAATGACTCGCCAACAGATTCAGTAAAAATGCCAAATTCATGTCGAACTTAATATTTCTAACTAAGCCCTGCAGACTTCTTTCGAACCCTCTCTTAAGTAAATTCATGTTTGTTCATGATAAATTATGATTAATTCCACTTGGCCGGGCTATTAAAAGCATCAAAGCAAACGACTATGGAAAGAGTTTGCAATTCCATCAAAAATAAAATTAAAGAAAACAAAAATAAGGATTTAGTCTTACATATATTGACGTCTTCATCAGCTTGCCTTGCAAATAGCGGTACGGCTGGATAAAGCCGAGCAGATTCCTCGAAGAGAAAGAAAAAGAAACATTTATTTTTTTCGGGAAGAGCGAGATATATATCACAAAAAAGAGTTCAGTAAAGCGAAATTCATTCCTAATATTGAAGTCCATTACACTAAATAAAAATTATTCTAAAATATTTTATAGTGGAACAATATTTTTTCCTGTAATATTAAAAGTTATCTAGAGTCTTTACGTCTAAGGCCGGGGAGTAAACCGTGTTCACCTTTTTCTTAAAAATGTAAACATCTTCCTCTTTCCCCTTTCCTCTTACCCCCTTTTGGCTGAATAAACACATTCTGGAGCATGCGTAAAAACTCAGGGTTTCTTCGAATTCGCGAACGAATGGAAGTCGCGTCATCAAACATCATTCTTAACAATGGGAAATTTTTTTAGCGAATGCTTTTAATGAATACTTTTAAAAATGAAAACCATTTGCGTTTCTTAGCATCATGAAAATATAATATTGACAAATGCACTTAAAATATTTCATAAATTTATTAAAAGTAGATAAACAAATTTAAACAATAGTTAAACCGAAGAATGATGTAAAAGGCCATATTTTGAAGAGAACTAAAATTACTTTTAAACTATAATTTTTTTTAATTGCCGTATAGAAAATGTTTTGGAATTTTAAGATTACAAATAAATCCTTTTGCACTTTTGCATTTCCAAAAATTGAAGCGAATTTTTCTTCTCTCCAATTTTAAATTATTAATTTTTTTTTAAAAAAAAATTTACAGTTGGACATTTTTACATTTGAATGTATAACGTTTCTAAATTTGATAGCTTTTCATTTAACACTCTTTCTTTCCTGAAGAACTACAAAAAAAACATGCACAGAAAATCTCATACACACATTTACCTTAATAAAACCTTGTACCTGAAATTATATAAAGATAGATTAATTAACATTGTTCTATTTTAAATGCGTCAAAGACTAAGAAATAAACAGAATCGTTAGTAATAATACATCGAAAAAAAATTAAGCCTAACCTCGCCAGTGTAAGGAAAAACTACTTAGAAAAACGATGTACTTAAAACTATTAGTATATTGGGGAAAATATCTAATTAACATATATACAATTTAATCACAAAAGCACACGACTTATTTACAAGGTTCTCCTGAAATAAAACAAAGAAGAAAGCCAATTAATCAAAATCAGGTTTTATACGTTGAAAATACAGATAACAACAATCAGGATACATTGCGCATGCATACATTTTCAACACTAGTTATTGTAATGAAAATGCGTAACATTTCTACGGCAGTTGGCGAAACGCAATGCAGATTAAAAATATTAACTTTTATTTATTCTGTTTTATTTTAATTTAAAGGTACTTCAGAATGAATTTGAAAGGTCTATTCATTAACAATGTTTAAATTTTAAATGCACCAAATATTTTGAAAAAAAAAAACACGTTTAAAAAGTCGGTCGAAAGCATATTAAGCTGAACCTCGTTAGCAGGGAAAAAACAAGTAACATTATTCATTTGGCTGTGAGGAAATAAAAATATTTTTGGAGGGAAAGTTAGTTTTTAATTAATCAAAAAATTAACCATTCAATTAACCGGGATAAATAAAAGCCTATGTACTATTTCAGACTATAATCTATATCTGTGTCCAATTTCATCTAATTTCATTCTAACGGGATTCACTAACAAACATTCATCCATACATACAAACTTTCACAATTTATAAGCAATATAGATAAAATTTGTGAATCATACATTCAAAAAATACATTTTTAATGGTAATAAAGGTGAAATCTGAATGGTAAGAAATGGTACGAAAGGCAATAAAGATGAAATCTGTTAATGTCACCGTTTTTGTTGGAGTTTTAGAGATTAGGAACGGTTATTAAAGAATTATCAAACTTGAAACGAACATATAATATCGAGGATAGGAATGTACACAAAAGAGCAAAATTTATACCTTTGAAACTTTAATTAGTTAAAACTAAATGAAATTTGGTTTCATTTCCTGATTAGTTACGAAAATATTATTGAATAAACATAAACTTACCATTTCAAAAATTTAAAGCATTTAACGAAAACATATTCCTAATTTGCAGCAGCAAATTGTAATGAAATCCATGCTCATTGTTTCTTGAGAACTATCGGAACTATTTTCATTGCTTCGCCCAAAATGTAATAGCGTGATTTTCTTCTTTTGATAACTAAGGAAACATTTTTATTTAGTATCTCTGTTATTTGTACAAATGGGTTATACTTAAAATGACACTATTTAGACACTTGCCCTTCTACCGTAATGAAAATATTGCTTTGATTGCTGATTATTCTTTCAAGATTTGAAGGAAGCATAAATTCTGTGATCCTCTTCATAGCTTTAAAAATAATAAATTATCCAAAAAATAATAAACCTTTAGAAATAGAATAAATTTATGTTTCACTAATAAATTATTTGCCATCAGTTTAATATCATTTGGCAACTACGGAGCAGGCCAGAAAAATATTGAAGACCCTCAACCAAACCTTTTGGAATTCCATAACCAATTTTGGTTCGGAAAAATAAGCTGTCGAAAAGCCCTCATCTTATTTTATATTATTTTAAAAAGTCTAATGAGTTTATGAAAAGTATGTGATCACTTTCTTACTTTTATCACGCAGTCGAGATACTGCAGGTCTCTGAGATCCATCTCTGTAACGGGTCCCTTTACATCTTCTCCAAACACTTCATCAAGTTCTTCGTGTATCTTTGCTTGCACATCTGGATGAAGTCCTATGAGGTATAAAGCCCAACTTATGCTCGTTGCAACTGTTTCATGACCCTAATTTCACACAAATAAAAAATTTCAATTAAAAATCTTTTTAAAATAATATTTTAACAGTATATTAAAATTTAAATTTCAGCTCATTTATATTAACATCCCCTTTAGAAATAACGTGGGGTTACTTTAGAACGAACCTTGTAATTAGGAATCAAGGCCAGACGATAAGGACGACATCTGAGAAGGGACCACCTTATACAAAGGAACAGTGGGAAGGTTTTATTGTTGCGAGTATAAAGGGAACAAGATACAAAGACAGAAGGGAAGTTTTGGGGAACCCTAATCCTGGATCCCTCCGATTGATAATTTTGACACATGATTTTTTTAATAGTCATTAGTTTTACATCAGTGATTTAATTATGACTTGACATCATCATTTCCATTTTAATAATGCTGAATGCAAAAAACAAAAGTAGTTTTTCCACCCTCCCTTCCAATTTATTGATTTTTTTCCTTACAATCTAAAAGCGTAAAAATAATGGCTGATATATCAAGAGATTTAGAAGAAATATGAGTAGATATTGTTTCATGTGTAACTTCTATTTGTCAAAAATTTTTGTTTTCTATCTTGAATGCTGAATTTATCTCAAAAGCGAATAAATATGCCATCGTGTTAATAAAAAGCTACCTATGAGGATCCTTCTTTGCACTGTTATTAAGGGTTCTTAAAAACTTCAATAAATATTTTGAATAACAATAACTTCATTAATGGGGTGGTGGCCAATCTTGTATAACTATTATAGCAAAGTATTTCTAAACTTCAAATTTTATGACATATAATTTCGGGTGTTTTGAAACTCGTGTACCAGACTGTTAATTACTCTACATTTTCTAATTTTCTCTCTGTATCCTTATACATTTTTTACATCACAAGAGAGGTTAGTAGCATTTTAAAAATAGACGCAGATTTTTTTTTATTATTGATTAAAATTTTATTTAAACTTTGATTATGAGGATAGAATTTTTTTACAGGATTTATTAAAAACGGATCTTTTGTAGAAACCTTCTATCCATATAATAAAACAATTTTTTATGACTCATTCTTGACTATCAGATATGTTTATTTCTTCTTATCTCTCAAGACATACTATTAAGCGAAAAGCAGAAAGACGATATTTATTCGCAAGATGTATTTACCATAGAAAAAAATGCTCCATCTGTTAGAACTTTCCAACTTTAGAAAAAACATCGTGTTGCTGTAATCAACGCTAATCACAAACGTTGCCTTGAACGATGAATGTCGCAAACGTCTTGAGAAAAATCTGTAAATCTTATTTCTGCCATTTATTTAAGTAAAGGACAAAAGATAGGATGAAGTACTGAGATGGGTTTACACTCTTAGGGGGCCGTCTTATAACTAGATTGGCTACTTATAAGACAGCCAGAAGACAGCGCATGCGCAGAAAGGCTGAAAAATGATCTACGGTCCATGGCATGTACTTGTTCCTTCGGGTGCGCAACATGCAGCTCTACTATTCATATTTTTTCTTACTGTGCATGAATTTGTAGATTTTGGCTAATTTTCTTCTACGTGGAAAAAAAAATTGCTAATTTATTATAGATTAATACTGACATATTTTGCTCTTTCTTCTTTCTAATGGAAGTTCAATCAATCCCTTTCTGCACATAGTTTGTCTTACTGGCTCTCTGTAGAGGGGCCCTGCGTAAACCCATCGTTTGTTTTAACAATCTTATCTGTTTAAATCACACTTTAACGATAAAATACATTGCCATCCGTATTTAAAAAGTAGATTTTTAAAAAGCCAATAAAATAATATGGCAAAATATATTATTGAAAAAAAATAACTTTTTAAATCTTAAATTGATGTAAAACACAAATTTGAGATTTGCTATTTTCGTGTGTTACGTTAAAAAAACATGAAAATTCAACTTAATTATCAGTTATTGGAAATCACGACTAAAGTTTCAAGATATGTCCCGAAAATATATTATCACTATTAAATATATAAAACATATAATTATATTATATTAACTATATAATTATATTTTTATATATGCATGAGAATGTGTGATAAGGTTTGCAAACGATCCGACCTGCAAAGCGCCAACACGCACACACACATCCCTCTCTATTTTTAGTACAAATTTACGGCTAAAGCGAACGTATTCACTTCTTCTCTGATGTCTTCATCGTTCAACTCTTGTGTTTCGATGTGCTTCTCCAAAAGTAGGTCCAGCAATGCTTTGTGTTTTCCACCATGAGATTTGCTCTCTCCTTTCAAGTGCTTCTCTTTTTTGTCTTGGATTATCTATGAGTGAGAGGGAAAGAATTACTAATTATGAAATAAAAGTCATTATTTCTTTGATAAATTAGCATAATATACAAAGGTATTATGAATGAAAAATGAGGTATCATGAATGTAAAATGAGGTATCATGAATGAAAAATGAGGTATCATGAATGAAAAATGAGGTTTAAAATATTTCAGAAAAACGAATGTAGGGATATTTACAGTTAATTAAATGAAGGGAAAAAAATGTTTTATTTTGAGCATTCGTATAATCCATGTAAAAGCGGAATTTAACCGTGGTTTGATAAGTTTAGTTTAGTTATATTAACGAGCCATTTTTTAAAGCTACACTAGAATTATTTCAGGATAAATACCCTTATTTTTGAACTTTTGTCAATTTAAAGGACAACACTTTAGCCATCACTGCTCTCCAAACTTCCACACCACACCAACAAGAGGGTAATAATGTTCTCTTGAGCCCCTCATATGGCTGTTCTTCCGTGGAATTGTGTCTCTAACTTACAAACCTTTGTTTGGGATATCTGGGCTTCGAGTATTAATTTTGGAAATCCTTACTTATAGTATCTGGTAAAATATTGTAGATAGGCTTCCGTAGGTTCTACCTATGGGTGGCTGGAGGGAAATAAAATACCTCCTGCGGACCAAACGGCAGAAATACAACTCCTCTGAGGGTTCTGGCATCTTTTATTTCCTATGGATAGAGCAACTTCATGTGGTAGAGATAGTGCTACCTCGTCCGGGGTAACCGATGCACCCCAGGCTGAATACTAGGCTCATGGCAAGAAATATTCTAAGAGGACTCTGAATATTTTAAAGCTGAATATAAATGGTACCCAAAGAAATATTCCTGAACTTAAAGAAATATTCAGGTAAAAAAAAGGCATGTTGCGTGTGTGCAAGAAACTAAATTAAACTCTAATCTGAAGATAAATGTGAAAAGCTACACTTCTTTACGCAGAGATATAAAAGACATGTCAGTTGGCGGTTTTGCTTTTCTCATCAAATAATCAGACATTAAATACGTAGATGTCTCGCTACAACCAAATTTGGATAACTGCGAGAGCAGCAGCGAAGCACAAGCAATAAGTGTGCATATGCCAATACATGAAGTAACAAATGTCAATGCCAACCCCGAAGAAAATTCATGTATTAATTCCTCTCGGGTCATGTAATTATTTTAATTTCTTTATTTTTCATGCAGAAACGTTAAAATCATTGCAATGAATATGAAGTCGAATTTTCGATGACCTTGTCAGAATGGTACTCTACCTGACTACTTTCATTGCTTGATATGTTAGTAAGTCAAATTGCGAATGTCAGCAGTTTACTTTTGACAATTCTTTCAAAAATGTGTTGTTTTGAATTATTTTCTATTTTAGTGAAAATTAATAAGTAATATTTACGGTATAATTACTATCGATAGTTACATAGGGATTTAAAGCAAAGAGTGCACATATTGGAACTGCAAAAGGAACTGTTTGTGTGATTGTATAATAACGTATTTTCATTGAAAGATTATTTACACCAACTATAATTCCGCAGAAAAACCATCGTTTAAGTTGGTCTCGTGCAGGATAAATAAGCCCTCTCCAAGCGTCCTCTCAACGGTATGGAGAGGTGGTTGGCAGCTCAAGTATCATCCTCGTCATCTGATCACGGTTTAGGATCACGAGATCTGATCCACAATAGCTTTAAGGTTACTTTAAAACGGGACGTTAACAAACTAAATTTTTCTAATCCTTCATTTGTGTATATCTATTCTCGTCTCATAGCTTTTTTTCTCGCTTTTTCACTTTATAACGTTTGTCCAGTTTCATAGGTTTCTTTAAATTATATTATTTTTTTCAATATATTTTCCATCTACCTTTTAATTATAAAATCAGTTTTTTTTTCTTTCATATGATTTCACGTTTTTTGCCGCACAAATAGTCAAATTTGTAGTTCTGATATAATAAAACCCTAAACCAAACAATTTATTCTTTAATTTTATCTCCAATTAAGTATCCTTTATTTGCAAATCAAACAAAATTGCTCAGTAAATTTGTAGACCTAAAATCAAAATAAATTTAACAATCTATATTTTTTTTTTATTTTGAAAATGTTGACAAGATTTCTTTTAATATTTTTTATCGACTATGTCTTATCAGAAAAATTTGCGAGAAAATTGCTTCCTTTTTTTACTCAATATGCTTTATAGAAATTGAATAAAGCGTGTGGTGAAAGCTTTATAAGCCAGATAACAACTCTCGGGTTGAAGTAACTCGTTTGCACAATGCTTATGTTATTCATCTAAATCTCCTCAGTTCAGGCCTAGGGCATTCGCTCCAAAATGATGCAATTGGTGACCCGGACGCATATAAACTAACCTTACATTGATAGGAACCTTACAAAAATGTAAGCCCGCTGATTGGTTGGACTCATCCTACGTCATGAAATGTGATGTTTAAGGATTAGTGCAGCGCTTCTTCGGTCTTAGACATAAAAAAATCATACAGTTTCTTTTTCTCAATCGTTATGAAATGTCCCTGTTTTTGGAGACAAATCTTCCAGCCATTTTATAATGAAGTGGGATCATTTACTCCAAAGCAAATTTTTTGATGTAGTGATGTGAAAATTTTAGAAGAATGCTACAAATGGATAGCGAAATTCGGAAAATTGACGATCACGAATTCAAAATAAACAAGAGATTGTGAACAAAAAATTCCTCTGCATCAATTAAAAAATGTTTCTTTGTATCATTTATTTTATTCACTAATAAACATTTCTAATTATTCGTCTTTTGGAAACGAATTAAAATTACACTATGGCGCCCTCTATTATGAAAATTAACTAGCTAGAATTTTTTTGCGTGAATTAAAAAAAAACATTCAAATTAAAAATTTTTGAATAGCCAACTATTATAAGCTTCAAATTGTGCTGCTTTTTATCTGCTCTATATTCGTGTGCTATATATGTAAAAAAACACAACAGAATTTATAATATTTCACCCAAATTAACGCTTATGTAGCAATTTTGCTCTTAAAAAATTCCTTGTAAAAAGTTTATATCAGAAAGAAAAAAAAGAATTCATTTAAATTTCCTTGAAATTTTTCGGAATGAAAATAAAAAAAAATGGTAAATAAAAGTTGGCTTCCCTTTCAACTTCTGTATTTCAGAAAAAGGAATGACCTAAAAAAATTTGGCACCAAATTTTTTCAATTGAAAATAAGATAAGTTTTTAAAAGCTTAATTTTCCCAAAAAATAAATTTTGCCAAAATTATACAAATTATTTTAAATCTTCCATGAAGAAATATTTGTAGTTAGAAAAATGGGAATTTATTATTATATTATTTTGTCTCTTAAAAATTCCAAATTTTTCACATCGCTGCGAACAGTAATTACATTCTGTGCATATGATGCAACTTTATTCCAAAATGAAGTTGGAAGTTTAGTCTCCGAAAACACAGACATTTCAAAAAGAATGAAAAAATAATATGTATTAAGTAGTTATGCCAAAAAAAGAACAAAGGATCTCTATTAGTACACAGATATATCAGTTGACATCACATTTCATGACGTAGGATGAGTCCAACCAATCAGCGGGCTTAAATTTTTGTACTGTTCCTATCAATGTAAGGTTAGTTTATATGCGACCCGGACAAGATGTGAACATGCAACCAAAATGGAATAGCATTTACCGGCAATTGACCCACGACCTTCAATCAAAAACCTATGCACAGCTTTCGTGGCGCTATCTGACTTTCGAAAGCAGTTTTATTCAGCTTTCGTGTCACCATCTAATGGCAGCAAAACTCGTATCGACCTAATCGTGCTCGCCATAAGCTTGACTCAATTGTATCGATCGTCTAACCCCCGACTCACTGGTGGGAGAGTATGTATGTGGTGAAAATTTTACAAGACAGATAACAACCACTGAGCTGAAGCGTCTCTTTTGCCCAACGGTTATGTTATTCAGACAACCCCTCAGATTGTGAGTTTGAGCCTAGAGCAT
>JAOUZG010023799.1:112493-124370 GCA_026289955.1 Argiope argentata | reverse complement strand
ATATATATATATATATATATATATATATATATATATATAGTGAAAATATGAGCTAATAGTAGGAATTGAATAATCAAACTATTGTAAGAATTGACAAAAAAAAATTTTTTTGTTATTTTAGAGTTAAGTAAACAGAGCAACTTTCTTATTTAAATTGTGAGAGAACTCGAAATATGCCCTCTTTGCTATGTTTTCTCTACAGAGGAATTTTTGCGAATAAGTTCTCCAGCCAAAAAGAACGCTAAATTACTTTCAATAATTTGTTCAACATGACAGTTTTTGACTTCTGGATCTGTCATAAAGTCTATACCTTTACTCTCTATTTCAAAACATATTTATTGCTCAGTGAAATTTTGAAGCAGCTGTTAACCTCAATAACCGGAAAGATTTGACTTTTTTTTTTTTTTTTTGACAAATCCACTATTTTGCTACTTTGAAGTGCACATGAGCACTAATAATGCTCCATTATTATCTGGAAACTTTACTCTGTATTATAATAAAAATATTTTTTTGTTAAAAGACGTAGTTAAGCTAAATTGATGTGACTAAGTTATTATTATATGCAGTCTCTGACATCACAATAATGACACCAATATGACAGTGAATATTGATAAAATAGTCCATTCATAACAAATATCAATATAGTCATAAGGTATATTGATGAAATATGCCCTATAAAAAAAACGAAAGTATTATTTTAAATAAAATTGGAACGTTTTGGACTAAATTGCTATGCTTAAAAAGAGACGAAATGAGTTGAAATGAGAAGCGGCGAAATCATTTCTGTTATTCAAGATGGGCGCTTCATCTGAGTTTTATTTTGATATATTTATATTCTATACAATTGTAATCTGTTTTAAGCAAAATTTTAAAAGTTGAATGGATTAGACGACCTTGATGGAAGATTTCATCATAGTAAATAGATAGAAATAAAGTTGTCACATGCATGGGTTTTTCTTTGTGGTGAGTTATGCGATTGACCGAGCCTGGACATTTGCCTTGAGGAGGCAGATTTACCTTGTCTTCCAATGACTTTGCTAAATATATTTTGCTCATAAAGTCTTCATAGAACTTGCAAGTCAAAAATTAGATGGGAGATTATCTCTAATGTTGCGAAAGTCTTCATCAAGTATTCTAAACTTGAATAGGAATTAAAATGATGCAGAATCAATACATTTGATAATTTATTTGTTTGTAGTGATTTGCAAACTCTATCGAGGATTTTCCCAACAGAGCTTATGCCATAAAATATCTTTCCTGAATGGACAGTGGCTAGAGAAGTACACAATCGATTTGATATGGAATTCGTGTTTTATATAATTACCACTTGTATTGATTTCTTTTGAAATAAAAATTGGCAATATCGGAATAGTATTTCTGTACGAGGAACTGTTCCCTTGATTTTGGACATTATAAAGATCATGGATCAGCTAATCGATTTTTATTTTTGAAGTATAAATAAAAGATTACATTCCAGATTAAATGAAATAACAGAAAGTTCAAAATTATACAACTATGATAGAAATCGAACCATGCATTTCTCAAATAGTCTTTGTTTCCTCTACTTTGAAAGTAATACTCTTCATTTTCTTAACAGATGTTACAGAATATTTTATATCAGGCTTATATCTATTAAACAGAAAAAATTAAATTAGTTTATTTTAGTTTATGAACTATGGGTATATCGTAGTTCACTCTAGCTTCTTTCACAAAAACTTAAACTTAAAAATACAAATATCCAAAGTAATAAAATATATTGATGCGGGTATTATTTAATTCTAATGCACACATTATAAAAGAAACTAATGAACACTTTAATGCATAAAAATGTCTTCAAGTCTTCATTTGATAATTTATCATAATAATACAGAAAAAACATGCATCTTTTGAAACCAATTTTTTTTAATGATGCTGAAATGGAATTAACTTTAAATCATTATTTGACAATTGCATTCGCATACTTCTAAAGAAGGATATTTTATTTGAGAAGTGAAGATGGTACCAAATTTCAGAACTCCGATATATATCAAAGGGAATAAATAAAAAAGAAATAATTAAATAAATAAAACTCAATTATGAAATTTTTCTTTTATAAATATTAAAAAAGGAAATCAAATAACTATGCATATAATAAATAAAAAGACAATTTTTTTCTAAATATTTGGAACAAAGTAAGAAATGAATGGTTTTTATTCTGAAGAATATGTCTTGAACTTTAATTTGTCTGATTCTAGTAGAGAAAAGGTATCTGTATTAATCTGTATAATCTGTGTAATCTGTATTAAGAATATAAGTAACGATTTGGAAATAATTTTATTTCAATAAAGTCAAATTAATCGCCTATGGTTGAACGATCTGTGAAGTGACCAAGTAACGAAAAAAAAGTGGAAGAAGAAGAAAATAAAAGTATTAATATTTGTAATGAGATCTGGTTACAAACAAAGGGTTTTGTTAATTGGATTTTTAATTAAGATAGTCTTTTCTTTTTTCTAGAAATATCGTTTTACGGCTGTTAATAATTGAATAAAATTACGTAACAAATTTCTGGTATTACTGATAAACGTTCCAATACGGTAAAATCCATTACCAACCAAGTCACATGAGCATTTGGTGAACTGATTAAAATAATGGAAATTTGAAAAACGAAATTAATAATGGACGATATAACAAGTGGCAGCAATCGTAGTAAATTGCGTAAAATTAAAATGACATACTGTTTGTTGACATTCTTCTCAAGCCAGCTCATATCAATTAAGTTTCTGAAAATGTAACCAGATATATTTGGATATTATTTTAAGACGAAGGTCCAAAAGGAATGGTGTGCTGTTAACTGCATTTTGACAGTCCATACAGCTATTTCTAAAACAATCTTTCCTATTATTTTCTTCTGAAGACTGTCCATACCAGTTAATGCTTCTTCCCTGATCTGGATCTCAGTTTGAGTCGAATGGGTCGAGAAGGATGGAGTGCAATTTTCATTATCAGTTTCACTTTGTCCCTTTCATCCAGAGATTCGACGGTGAAGTTCCTTAAAATTATGCTCATGAGAGTCTTCACTTCCATTTCCGCGTATTTTTGACCTGCCGAAAGACAAAAATACAGTTAGTTGCTCATAAAAAGAAAAATGTAAACGGAGAGCATATTAGTTGGTAAAACTTACCTCATATATTTTATATGACTAATAAACGTGAGAAAAGCCTGTTGAGATCGTAATTACCTAAATCGATTAAGTATTTTATCAAATGACCTACTAGTATTTAGTCTACAAATTTCTACACTCAAATTCTTCATAGTAAAAATTCGTGAATTATATTTTTGAATGTCCAACTCTAATAGGTACTTTAAAATGAATATTTAAAAAAATATATTATAGAATGTCAACGTTAGTAGGTTGCAATTTATAATTCCCCAAAAAATTATATTTTAGCCAAAATTTCTGTATTTGGATTTTTATACCTTGAGATAGTTTATATAGGTGAACATGCTTAGATTTATGCAGTTACTGAAGATAACATAGCTTCTAATCAATGCATGATTCAGTCAAGCATTCTTTTTCCTTTATCGTAGACTAGCGTTTACCTGGGACTTCGTAGGCGCGGGAGTTTTGATTTGTATGAGTGAGAACTCAACTCCCTTCCTTAATTTTTCTGCGCTTTGTAAATGATACTTAGAACTTTGGATATATATACGGATTTTATTCGTTTTAAGTTGCAATTATGTTTTTTTTTTTTCATAATAAAACAATACGGAAGATAAATCTAATTCATTGCAGAATGATCCAGCAAAACGGAAATAAAGGGGCTCCAAGATAAACATAAGATTTGAATTCACCGCCATTTGTGTAGTTAAGTGTTGACAAGCCTATTAAAGAACCACTTGTCGGCTGATAGTATAGGGTTAGTAAAAATAAAGTGTTTCAAAATAGAACAATGTTCTGACGCAAGAATCAAATATAAAAAAAACAGGTTTCTTTAAATTCTTCTATTTTTACTGAATCGTAAATAGGGATAAGAATAGGATCATGTATGGAATAATACAAAAGGCAAATAGCCTCCACAGTTTTGCTGGTACATACACACTTTTCAATCAATATTTTCAATGACCATTTGGCATAAATGTGGTTAATCTTTGTTGATGCAGCATTAAATTTCCTCCTTCAGAGCACCCGTGCTTGTGGGCTTTTTTGTAACATATCTCTGATTTCAAATACACACATAGAGAGAAATCTATTGGTGTTAATTTCCTACGATAAAACAGGCTAATTCTCAAATTTTCGAACTGTGTTCCCGCTAGACTTTCATGATTTTAAAAATACTATTGAAGAATGAAAACGCGTCTTTCTATCGTGTATGTAGCACACTATCATTACTAACCATAAACTATCAGTTCTCAAATGCTTTTTTAAATTGTATTACCAACAATTTACACCACGAATGGTGGCTAATTCAAATCTTACCACTTAGATCACATCAAATCACTCGATCAAGAGAGCTAATTCCCAAATTTTCGAACTGTGAACCCTGGATTATCAGTATTTTTGAAATAATGTTCAAAAATGAAACCTCGCTTTTCTATCCGGTAACACTCCACTTTTACTAACCTCAAATTATTAGAAACGGTTTGTTTAATAGTGTTGCCAATACTTTACTGCATTAAGAGTGAAAAACTCAAATCTTGCTTTAATTTTGCGACACCCTCTATTCTAGTTGTGCTGAGGATTTTCAAAGAGGGCTGTGAAATTCCGAATTCACACTAGGAGCAAATTCTACCCCAGAAATCATGTAGTTTGTATTTAATAATAATCCAGTAAATGATTCGAAAATATCACTAAAATAAATTTATTTAAAATTGGATAATGACACAATATTTTTGAACGGAATCAATTGATTTTATTTTTGTGGACATTAAACTAAGTAAGCATCCACTTAAGAGTTTGTAGTATTAAGTGCATGCTTACTGAGTTTAATGCCCACAAAAATATAATAAATTTATTCCGTAATGTAATAAAAAGAATTCCCGCTATATTGATTTAATCTTGCGAGTCTCATCATCGATCAAATAAGATGATTGAGGCCTTTCTACGTTTTAATTTAATTACAGATCATCTCATAATATAGTAGGTGTGAGTCACAAGCGAGTCGCATAGAAGTTCAGTTTGTTAAGAATATTTGAATCTCACCAATGCAATTCCTTGGACCAGAAGAAAAGGGAATGTATGCGCATTCTGGTATGTTGGCGCTATTTTGAGGTGAAAATCTGTCAGGATCGAACTTCTCTGGCTCCGGGAAAACTTCTGGATCTCTGTGAAGAAAATGCAAAAGGACAACGCAACTAGAACCTTTTGGAATAACGAAATTACCTGCAAAAATGCGTACGGCATTTAGATGACAATAAGAGTTTATATTTTAAAATGATATCTTCGTAAATATTATCTGAATGAAATAAAAAAAAACCTTTATTTTCTGAAGCATTATTTGAATCAAACATTACAGAAGAAATTGCTCAACTTCTTTAAATTAAAAAAAAACGTATTCGGAAGGCAAGTGCGAGGATATTCCATGTATGCATTAGGGAAGAACGAAAAACATTCTTTTTTTAATAATTAATTTTTAATAGCGGAGTAAAATTTCCTTTTTGTGTGAATAAAATAAACCACAAACATGAATAATATTGGATTAGGCCTTGAGGTGCCGCGAGGACGTTAAAGTTTCATAAAACTGAAATATTTGCTACATTTTTACGAAACAATCAACTTTTGATTTTAAATTTGTAATGGCATGGAAAGGTCGATTTTTGATGAGATAAATAAAAATTAAGAAAAATATAAGAGTTCATCTTGTGATAGTAAGTTATAGTTTCATAAAAATGGACTTTTTTGTAAATTTAAAAAAAATTGCGTTAAACGATTATGAAATAATAAAAAAAGTTTTAAATTGTCTTTGCTATACGAATAGAAGTTAAAAACAATTTAACTAATCCATTGGCCTGAGTCACCACCGGAGAAGTTGTTATTGTTGAAGTGGCGGGGATTTTTTTGGGCGAGAAGAGTGCTGGTTTCAAATCAGTAGCTTTGCCGAGTTCAGTCGAGTTGGCTTCTTCGCTCCATCTATTGTATAACTGATTAACAATGTTAATGTGAACTGTTAGTTTGTGCACTTTAGAGCTTTTCTTTGAATAAAAATAGTTCAGACACTTTAGTGGAGGCAAGAAAAATACCGGAGTGTACTATTTTGTGGAAATTTAGAAATTTGTTTGAAATTGAACTCACTACAACATATGAATTTAGTTCTTTTGTTGTATTAGACATAAATTCGAAATTGATTTAGAGAAGGATCTTTCTATTCAAAGAATTATTCTTCATCTTGAAGAATAATTAGGATCTGTTATGATGTCAAGGACACTATTCACACGAGTAGTACTATACATTCAAATCTTTATTTTCTCTATTTTTTGAGTTAGTACATAGCATTTATTTATATATTTGTGTTTTTTATTCAGTTCTTTTAATTTTTTTTTCTGTTTCCATTTTTAATATTTTGTTTATATTTCTGGAATTATTTTTCAGATATTTTTTTGTCATAAACAAACTATAAATATTTTTATGTAAATTAGAATTAGCTTTCATTTTCTTTCTCATTAGCTTAATAATCCAAAGCCACTTCCCATTTCAATTGCAAACAGGTAACTTGCTTTCGACTTTCGACTTATTGAATAGTAAAATTTCTTATCAAATTACAAAATTGATGAAAAAATCCATGAGAATAGACATTTTACATAAAGACGCCCGTGTATTTAATTATTTTTTGAGTTTTGAAAGTATAGCGGTATTCTTTCTCTTGCCTTAAACGATCAATTATCAGATTTGTTTCTTTTCATTATAGTTGTTGAGGAAAATAAGTAGAGCATACATGCATAGTAACGACAGCTTTTATTTATGTTTAAATGAACAGTGAAAAGGATTTATCATCCCCCAAATGACCGACTAAATCAATCAAAAGCATATATCCCATAGTATCAAGCAGCGCTAGATGATTTGTACTTTCACATATACGTAGTACAGAGAAAGCAAAATAATTTTCAAAGCATTGGAACTGGAGATTTAGTTACGAATCTCTAGGTTTTAGACCTCCATGAGTCCGAAAAACACATTTTCAGAAACACATTATCTGTCCGTCTGTCTGCGAAAAGCTATCTGTAAAATACGCTTTGAGATTGACGGTTGAAATTTGGCATACGGTCTTCAAATCAAATTTCCATATTTATAACAAATTTGGTGTAAAATCTTTTTTCAGGAAACTAATCTGTCCGATTACAAGTTCACATTATTACTATGAAAGGAAGAGAACTGGATAAATAAAATTCCAGTATGCATATTTAACAACTATAGTGTAAACACCAATCAAATGTTGAGTCGAATCCAACTTCTTGTTGACTAACTGTCTATCATAAGAATGCAAACTTTATAATTCTACATTGCACTGACTTAAATATATCAAATTTGATGCGGAATTTTGTGATTTCAAGCGCAGCTTTATGTCAAATATGCGTTTCAATCGATCAAAGGAAACATGTCTAAGGCATGATTTGTACTTTCGGTTACTATTAATGTCATATCAGGTATAAAGCGTCAAATAACTCGCCAAGGATGAGGTGACAGATTCGGTAAAACTACCAAATTGATGCCAAAAGTTAATATTTGTAGCTTTTGTGCACCAATACCACCCAAGTCATGATAAGAATTAAAGAGCATGCGAGAAAATTTTAAGGAGACTACTCTTGCCGTTTCCTTTAGTACCATCCCTTGAGAAATTCCATGTCTGTTCATAATAAATTATGATTGATTCAAACTGGTCTAGCTATTGAAAAAATCAAACCAAAAAACAATTGAAAGAGTCTGCAGTTCCTTTGAAAATGAAATAAGTAAAAACAGTGAGATGTTTAGCCTTACATATATTGACATCTTCATCAGCTTGCCGTGCAAATAGGGGTACCGGTGGATAAATCCGAGTAGATTCCTTAAAGAAAAAGAATTATTTAATTATCTGGAACGAGCGTTACATATATTGACTTCCTTTTTCACAAAAAAAAGTTAAAGAAAGAAAGAATTATTCATACTCTTTATCAAGCTCTTACTTAAAACTTATCAGTTTACTAGTTTTTGACGATAATATGATGTTTAGTCAGGATGAATGATCGCTGAAATTTTCAATTAAATATTTTATTCACTTTAGTCTAAAGGTTTCCACATCGAATTATTTTTCAACTTTTGATTATCATTTAACTCATACTGTTTTAGCTTACGTCATTCGGCTCATTGAACTAGGATCCTCTCTCTAATTCAACGATTTTCGGAAAATCCCTACACTTTCCCCTAATTCCCTCAAAATGCTCACCTTTAGTTTAGATATCAAAGATTAATTTCAATAAATACACAATTTTTTTTCTGGAATTAAATATGTATCCAAAAACATGAATACTGAAAATATGATATTTTTTAAATAATAAATATGATATTTTTTAAATTTTGAATATTTGTTTGAGTTTCTTTTCCAATAAGAAAATTCTTCGATTGAATTTGAAATTGAGTTTACTATAGCTATAAAACATCTGTCAAGTGAAAAAAACGGCAATATATTTTTATAAATTCAATTACATTTGAGAAAATTAGACAGAAATTATTAGCTTGCAAGTACTTTTATGAAGAACTACTTATCAACGAATATAATTTTAATGCAACTCATATTTTAAGAAAGAAATGGACAAAAAAATGTTAGATTTCCCTAAAAAATTGAAATTAAAACTTGTTCGCTAAAAACCCTTATCTGTTCACAACAGTTAAATTTCATAAAAAACCATTAAAATTCAGTTATGTAACCTGAAGCACTGCCAGTTATAATTACTATGCGGGTAAACATTTCTTTAAATTCTTAAAAATTATCATTACAAAATTAAAGAAGAGGATAACTTTATTATTAATAGTAATAAAGAAATACTGGAGTTTCAAAGAGGTAACAACAATTATAAGATCGATACTTTTGATTTTGAAAATTTATACACTAATATTCCACATGAAAAACTAGTAAAGGTTTGTATGAATATTTTTAAAGAATATTTAAATAAAAATATCATAACTAAAAATAACTGGCTGGAATTATGTGAATTTAATATTACCGAAAATTTCATTTTTAATGGAATTAATTTTTATAAGCAAATAAAGGGTATTCCTATAGGAACAGCTTTTTCAAGTGCATTAGCTAACATTTTTCTACATCACTATGAGAAAAAATTATTAAACATAATGTAATTAATGGGTGTAGGTATATAGATGACTTAATTTTAATTAACTTAGAAAATACGAATATTGTAACTAATTGTTATCCTAAAGAGTTAATTCTTAACAAAACAAATGAAAAACAAACTGAAGCCAATTACTTGAATCTAAAAATTAAAATTACTAATGATAAAATACTAGTGGGGATCTTTGATAAAAGAAATGATTTCAACTTTAAAGTGATTAAACTTTGCAATTACCATTCTAATTTGAAAATTTTCAAAAACCTAATTTTTGCGCAATACAATAGGATAAAATATATTTGTAATAACAAAATTGATAATATCGAAGAAACTAATAGTCTTATAAAAAACTGATATAATAATGAATTCCATAAAAACTATTGTATCATTGAAATTATAATTAAAGAAGAGCTGGCTAGCTTTTAAACAATCGGCACATAGAACTTACCCCTAGTCGACGCTAAAATAAAAATATGTAAAAAAAGAAAATATCACAATACAGCAAGATCCCTATTGCACTAGCTTCCCACCCCCACTCTCTGTAATGCACTGTTACCATCTTAATAAACCACCAAAAATTACCTCTACACCCGATTTCAATAGCTTTTTCAAGAACCGACAAAAATTAAAAGATACTTCTAACAACCTTTCTGAAAATAAAAATATTTCCAAATTTTTTCCAATTGTCCGTAATAATTAAAAAAAAAACTGCAAATAATTAATCTTGAAACTTCCAAATTCGACATTGATGCTCGCCTGGCTAATCCACAGACTCACCCACGTTGACTCTGAGTATTCCCATTGGTCCTCTGTTTTCCTCAACGACCACTACTTAAGCAGATCTTTCTCCCTCTCTATCATTCAGAGCATCTTGCCCCACCACGTCATGTCTGTTTTCTGAGGTCTTAAATGAAGGTATTATTAGAAGAATTTTTTTTTACTCTACGACTACTAATATGTTCTTGATTTTTTTATTTCTAATATTTGATCGTTTATTATTGTTTGTTGAATTTATGCTTTTATTTATTATTGCGTGTTTCGTTGTTTGTTTTTTCCTTGATTCAGCAAATTCGATACTTCTCTTAGACTTTGAGTCTGGGAATTTTTCGGGTCATGCCGAATTTTCTTCTTTTGGACTATAGTCAAATCCGATTACAGAAAAAAAAATCGCTCTTGTTGGAATCCTTGCCTGATGGGGACCCTTGAGACAGTCATTAGGCCGCGTTTCTTTTACATATAGGATTCTACATTAGCTTTTACCTACTTTATATATACTATTACAATACAGTACTACTATATATATATAAATATATATACACTGAAGTGACAAAGGCATGGGATAGCAATATGCAAATATACAGATGGCAATAGTAGCGCAGTGGAAAAGTATAAATGCGCAGTTCGTTTTCCAGAGCTTTCATTTGTGTTCAAGTTATTCATGTGAACAGGTTTTTCGTGATTTATGGCGGTACGACGGGAATGAACAGACTTTGAACGTTGAATGTTAGTTGGAGCTAGACGAATGGGTCATTCCATTGCGTATATCGTTAGTGAATTCAACATTCCGAGATCCACAATATCAAGAGTGTGCCGAGAGTATGAAATTTCAGGTATCCCATCCCATAATGGACAGCGCAGTGGACGACCACCTGCACTTAACGACCGAGACCGCCGAAGTCTGTGTAGAATGGTTAATGTTAATAGACACGCAACACTTCGTCAAATAACTGCAGGAATCAATGTGGGACGTACGAGGGACGCGTCCGATAGGACTGTGCGGCGAAATTTGTCTTCCTTAGGCTATGACATCAGAAGATCGACTCCAGTGCCTTTACTGACAGCACGACATCGCCTGAAGCGACTCACCTGGGCTCGTGAGTATATCGACTGGTCCCTAGACCAGTGGAAAACCGTGGCGTGGTCAGATGAGTCCCGATTTCAGTTGTTACGAGCTGATGGTAGAGTTCGAGTGTGGCGCAGACCCCACGAAGCCATGGACCATAGCCATAGCCATAGCAAGGCACTGTTCAAGCTGGTGGTGGCAGCATAATGGTATGGGCTGTTTTTACATGCCATGGACTCGGTCCTCTGATGCAACTGAACCGATCAATGACTGGAAATGGTTATGTTCAGCTGCTTGCAGATCACTTGCAGCCATTCATGGACTTCACGTACCCACACAACGATGGGAGTTTTATGAATGACAATGCGCCATGTCACCGGGCCAGAACTGTTCGGAATTGGTTTGAAGAACATTCCGGACAATTCCAGCGCATGATCTGGCCACCTAGATCGCCCGATATGAATCCCATCAAGAATTTATGGGACAACATCGAAAGGTCCGTTCGTGCCCAAACTCCTGTACCATCCACACTTTCACAATTATGGACGTCTATACAGTCAACATGGCTCAATATTCCTGCAGAGGACTTCCAACGACTTGTGGACTCCATGACACGTTGAGTTGTTGCACTTCGCTGGGCAAAAGGAGGACCGACACGGTATTAACAGTCATCCCATGACTTTTGTCACTTCAGTATATATATATATATATATATATATATATATATATATATATATATA
>JAOUZG010023799.1:69946-92493 GCA_026289955.1 Argiope argentata | reverse complement strand
TATATATATATATATATATATATATATATATAATGAACGATTAACGATATAGATACTGTGAACAAAAAAACTATCATAAAAAAGATAATTTTTGAACTTTAATATAAAATTATTTTGGTGTGATAATATTTTCGAAAGTTATCTCAAAAAAGTCTAAATTTCGCTTAATTCTTAATTAATTAACATTCTAATTAAAAAATGTGTAAATTTATACCATTCTCAAATCTACTCGAAAACAAACAAAACATTTCATCCAAATTGGTCCAGCGGTTTAGGAGTTCAGTCACATACACACATGCATAAGAGAATTACTTATATATACTATCTGCCCCGACAGACTTCGTACTGTCCTTTCCCTTATTGGACTTTCGTAGCGTAATAGAAGAAAAAACTTTGAAAAAAAAAGCTTGTTCCAGTAATCATTTCATTTATTGAATTATCCCTTAATAATAAACAACGATTACTTACAAAAATGAGTTTTCTATTTCGTACATTGAAAAACATAAGTAATAATGTGATTATATTTTTCATTGTAAGGCTTTATGGTACACGATATTTTTTTGTTTGATTACTTGGCCTATAAACAAATATAGCTGACGGTTTTCCAACGCGGAAGTAGGCAACATACAACCGCCCATGAGAGAAGCATGTGTTTCAAGATTAATGCCGCAAAAACACAACGATTGACCCTGCTATTTATTTATGGGCATAGCGAAACCAACGTGCACTGGAAATTGCAATCGTTTAAATTCAAATGGTCCTTCAATTTTTACCATTGGAATGCGAGGTATCAACACATCTTCTCCCTTATATTTTCCCTTTAGAATGGTTGCTCCGATCACATTGTTCAGTAATGTTTTGACTGCTAGCCGTGTGCCATTACAAAGACGCGGTGGGTTGATATTTCGTGACATTATGACAACCGATCCTTTTTTCAATTGAAGATTATGAGGCGGCAATCCTAGAAAATCCAGTGAGTTTAAACATTCTGGTGGATAATTGACAACACCTTCTTGGTTAATTGCACAATAAAATGATTTATATGTTCTTAATTCACCGACAATGTCATTTTGAATGACACAGGAACCTTTCTTTTATTTTCTTTCTTTCCTTTCTGAAAATCCTTTTTTTTTTCCTTTTTTTTTTCTTTCCTTTTTTACTTCTTTCCTTTTCTTTTTACAAAACTTTTTTTCTTTCTTATTCTTTTATTAATAGGCTGTATAGATTAAATATCCATACAGCCTAATAAACTTAAAGACATATTAACGATAATCCTAGTACACCTTTCGTGTATTTTGATTGACGTCAAATGTTTACCAGCTATAGGGACAATGTTTTAAATTTTTAAGCAAATGTGTGATATTTCTACGCCAGTTGGAGTAACGAAAATTGGCAAAGAAATTTTTAATTTCCTTTGTTTTGTTTTGTTTTAATTCAAAAGTACTTCAGAATGAATCCGAAAAAACCGATCAATTAACAATTTTTAATGAAAATAAAAAGAATCGTACATAAATCCTTTCAAGGATGCATAAAGAATCAATCCTTTCAAGAATGAAATAAACACATTAAGAGCTCCTCATGCTGCATTTATGTATAAAAAGAAATTTTATCTCTAGGAACAGCAATCAATAGAAACATGATAAAATGAAACGCCATCTAATAAAAATGAACAAAATGACATTCACATCTGTTTGAAAAATAATTTTTAAATCAGTATAAACTGCATAAAAGCAATTAATTTTTTTTCTTCCTTTCTTAAACTTTCGGCTTTCTAAGAATATATAAATGAAACCCAATCGATTTCCCCTATTTCTTTCTCAACAAACCCAAATTGATTATTTCCTGCAATCTAACTCATTTGGTGCGGGGGTGGAAATGAAAATTTTTGGTGGGAAAAAAAGAAAAGCGTCATTTTAACTATTTTCCTCGCAGTTTCTCTCTCTCTCTCTCTCTCAATAAAAACCTTACTCACGTCTTAACGAAAATATTTTTTTAAAAAATTAGTCGAATCGATCGAGCCGTTCTCCAGTTTTGTGCTTAACAATGCATTTGGGGATTCCTTTTTATTTATATAGATTAGATTTTGATGAATATTTTGTTAAATATGATTCATATGAGGATAAATGTAAAAATTTTAGATTCGCAATTACTCAGCATTTATTCACACAATTTAATAACACATCTTTATTTATTTCATTATTAAAACATTGATATAATTAAAAATTAATTCTTAAACTTTAAACTTTAGAATAAAACAATCTGAATTGATATTTTGCTTAAACGGTGGATGAAAAGGTGTAAAATTGTACGTTTTTATAGAATAGTAAGAATTAAATTTTCATAAATCAATCAATTTTAGAAATTGGTTTAGTTGGTTGAAGTGCAATTTTTCCTATTTAAAATATTAGTTCCTGAAGAATATTTTATTAAATATGACAGACAGAGCAGAGTATCCAAAATTTTTAATTCTTAATTCATAAGAGCATTTATTGATCCAAATGACATAAAATATAGATATTTATTTCATTTAGACCATTTTAATTGCACTAAACAATATCTGTGCTTATTACTAAAGATTTGCAAATTTTCCATTGGGCCCGGATTTGAATGAATACTCTGCATGAATTAAACAATTTTGCTTTCATGAAGTTGATTTATTCAATTAATATTATAGATACTGTGAAATAGAAAACATTATCTTGCGTTTATTTTTAGAAAATATCATATTTATTTATTTCCTTTCAAAGAATCGCGAGCTGAAAATTACATTTTTCTGGATTTTATTTGCATCAAAAATTTTAAAAGAATGTAAACAGAATCGGTTGAATCAATCTGTCTAAAACATGTTGAGTCTAACAATGCTAGCGTGGAAAAAAAATCGAAGCCTTATTTATTTCGCAATTACTTGTTACTACGATTTAAAACTACTTTAAAAAAACGATGTACTTAAAACTATAAGCATACACAAAAAATACACACAACTAACCTTTTACAGCTTGTTTTCGAAGTAAAACTACATAGGCACACAAAAAAGTCCTTAAATAAAATTGTCAACACAATGATCACATTGCGCATGCGTTAAACTTCACCATCAGTAAAGACATCGAAAATGCAATTATTTTCTACATCAGTTCCACAGATTAGAAATTTTTACTTTCCTTTATTCTGTTTTATTTTATTTCAAAAGTACTTCAGAATGAATATGAAAGATCGATTAATTAACAATGTTTAGTTTTAAAGGCAATAAGCGCGATGAAAATAAACAGAATCGTTTGAAATAATCGGCCAGAAACATGTTAAGCCTAACTTCATCGGTGTTGGAAAAAAATATACATGAAGGCTTACTCATTTCGCGATGGGGGAAGGAAGTTATTTTGGCGGGAAAATTAGATTTTAATTAATAATGAAAATTTTACATTTTGTAGTGGACCGAATTGCAAATCTAAGCCATTCTCGAATCCAATCCACACTCGAAAAATTTCATCAAAATCGATCCAGCCGTTAAGGAGGAGTTCAGTCACAAACACACGCACAGAAGAAGTGTGTGCGTGTGTGTGTGTGTGTGTCTTGTTTTTAATCTCGGATGAGTTCAAAATAGCCCATATAATTCAAGAGGGCGGAAATAGCAGGTGGGTTGAAATTTTCATTTCCCCATGAATTTCTTTATATTGAAGATAGGAAAATAAATCCAACTTGCCAAATTCGCATCTCATTACGAGGAACAGCTTTTGTAAATATACTTCAAAAAGTTATGTTTTTTCAATTTTTATATTTCATATTGCATATTTCATTTTTTAATTTGGTTTTATAAATTCATATTCAGTTAAATATTCTTGACATTCCAACTTTTAAATAAATAAATAAACGTTTCTACCTTCTGCGATCAAATCTGGCCGATTCACTCAGTTCTGAATATTGCAAGAAAAGATCAATCAACAGCTTCAAAATCAATTTCCCTTTAAAAAAACCTTTCTATCTTCTTTCAATTGATCGATCAAGGGATCTAAAATCGTCAGTTTTTATCGAATAGTGATATTGAATATTTTATAAAACAATCGCCTTTAATGATTGACTTAGTTGATAGGATATCTTATTTGTAATAATTTGTCCTGAATATGAACAAGATCCGTATTTTGAAAACGAACTATGGTAGAAATATGAACAAATAGAAATTAACTGTACATCATGGACAAAAAAATTATATAGAGATTATTTCTGCAGAAAAAACTAGCAATAAGACTAATTCCTTACTTTTTTCGTAATATCATCTAGAATTTTCTTGGATTTCTTCATTTCTATTCCATAATTTGAGTTCCAATATAAAAAGGAAGGCCACAACCAGGGTTTATACACTCGTGTCAAAATATTATCTTCTGCCCTTTAAAAATGAAAAATGAGCTTGTTATTTTGAATAATAAATTAAATAGCAGCAGCATTCTGCCTTGAATGAACCTGATTTGAAAGCTTCGAAACATAAATAATTAAAAAAATTAATATATGAAATATTTTAAAACGGTTTAAAAAGTATAAAATAATTTCTCTTAACTACATACAGATTCAATTGAAAATGTGTGATTAATAGTAAAAAATTCACAATCATAAATTGATCAAACACAAAATTTTTAAAAATATTGATTGTCCAAAATTTTAAGGAAAATATTGATTGCTTTCAATGTTCTAGAATTCTCGAACAGTGAAAAGAAGCCACAAAGTAAGGGGTGTATCGCTTCATAATGCCCACGACATTATGAAGGGATTTAAAGCCTCCCTATGCATCTTAATTTACTGTAAACACTGTGCGCAAAATTGTCCTTAGAGAAGTATTCCTTCTTTCTCCAATTCTTCTTAGTTGATTTTTTAAAATAAGATCTGTGAAAGTGTCATTTTTCTTCCTTCTAATTCAAGTAGAAAATATTCTACGAGGTGGTTGGTTGAGTTCTAGAGTGGGTGGAGGGAGGCGTATCTGGAGGATAGGGGGCATGAGAAAATTTTTTAAACTACAGTTCTCGAGGGTTGGCCATCAGAATGACAGCCTTGTGGAAGGAAGCATTCTCCTGATGAAATAGGATTTTCTTCTTAGCCAAACCCAGTCTTTTTTTCTTTGATTTTTTTATTAGAAAATATCCAAATTTTAGCATAGTAATCAGTACTGATGACCCAGTAATTTTTCCAGATAATATTTTTTTAAATTCCCTTAGAGTCCCAAAAAATATTTCCCACGACCTTTCCAACAGATAGAGCACTTTTTGCTTTTTTTGGTGCTAATTCGTCTTTCGTTGTCCACTGTTCTTATTTAATGTTCGACATCGGGACCATATGGATGGATCCGTATTTCATCCATAATAATGAAAAATCAGTTGGGTTTGAATTGGACAACTCCAAACATTGTTCCGGTATCACCATGTGCTGTAGTTATTGATCCAAGGTCAGTAAACTCGGAACCCATCTTGAAGACAACATTCATAGATCCGAAATATCATTTAAAATATGATGTGCTCATTCTATGAATATACCAACAGATTCAACTACCTCTTACAGTTTTAATCGATGATCCTTCATAATATATTTGTGAACTTTTCTAGCGATTTCATCGATAGGATTAATTTTCGTCTTTCTAGAACGCTTCGCACCCAGAGTGTTTGTACGACCACTTTTAAAATCTGCAGTCCATATTTTAACAGTGCTGAAGGAGTAGAATCCCCAAGGGTTAGTACCCAGCTTAGTTTTAATATCCGTTGGAGATAACCTTTTTATAAAAAATAAATTTATCACAGCTTGTGTCTTAGTTTTCTCCATATTCGGCTAAAAAGGAAATGAGAAAATTTTGAAACAGCGCAGTTTAAAACCAACCAAACACAAATCTACTGAAATACACTAGAGTTATTAAACAAAGATGACAGGTTGAAGTTCTTTAGTCAAATTAATAAGTACATTTTCTAGGTACGGCCGGACACATTTCATTCCACCCTCGTATATGAAATATAATTGCTATGAATCTTGAAATTGTGCTTTTAATATCATTTTTAGAAAAGACCGTGATTATTCAATATTTTGATTGTTGGAATAAAACCATTATTTTACTCATTATCTATTAGTCTAAGAGATGCGAAACGAATGCTCAATTGTTCTATGCAGGTACTTAAGCGAAACATCCTTCCCTCTAAATTCTTACACAATGACAGATTAGGAATAAAGTTGGTGTCTACAGTGAACGAAAAAAGTGTAAAGATATTATTAAATTGAAAGAAAATATTCTTTGTTTTGATTTCATCTATATGAAATTTTATTCGTTTGACTTGTATTATACAATTTATAGCATTTAACAACAGTTATGTGTTGAAGTAAAATTGATTGTGTGAGAATTATCACGAAGGAAATATGGAGAAAAGTAAAAGTACATATTCTGATATACTTAAAATTTTTTCACGGAAACTATTTTCCTTTTCAACCACTCGTATAAGTCAAAAGGGGAATTGACCCCGAAAGCTCGTTTGACTTTGACATGGGAATTTTTCTCCAAGCGTCTTTGATATCAATTCTGTTTGCATTGATATGGTGTGCCATTTTTATAAACTACTTGGGTTTGAAGTCCTCCGTAAGTTTTTGAGAATCCTCTCCGTCCGATAAAGTAAACACATAGAATTAGTTTGAAATCGGAAATTTCGCGCTCTTAGAAACACGTATTAAAACATTATTTTGTTCAAATATATCCTCATTTGCAATAATTGATGGCGCTTCAGGTAACTAATTATCTCCTAACCCATCAATGTATTTGTCAGATTTCATTTTACTATTGACAAAGACGGAGTGGTTCCATGTGCAATTATATGCTCCAAATCATTATCGAGCCACCACCATATTAAAGTCCTGAAAATGCCTTTTTGATACTTCGCAAATCATGTTAAAAATATCAAAAATCATCTGGTCCCTCAGCATTGATTTTTTTTCATGAGACAAAAATTATAAAAGTCTATTTTTGAGAGAAAAAATGTATTTTTTGATGACGACGTCAACTCTTCTTCTCCTCTTATGTTGACTTCAAAGAGGCGAATGTGACATTAATTTTTCATAAAAATCACGATGAAGTTTATTTTTAAAATTTTGATTAAACCTTTGTGGAACACGGTAGATTCAAATTATGTCTAAATTCATTTCAAGTTTCTTTTTTTTTTCTGACAAGCTCCTTTTTCTGCGATAATTTCTGATCTTCCGATTCGTTTTTTTGTGCCATACATTTTAGGATTTTTTTAGAAAATAGTAAAGCATCATTTTATATATCTTGATTCTTTTCCTTATTTCATGTTCACCAAATTTCCCTTCTCGAAAAGCAAAAGTTTTCATTTCAACATTCACAAATAAGAGTTTCTTTGTAACCGTTAAAAAGTCACAAAGGAATTCGTCTTATGTGACATTTGTTTCCCAAAGCAGTCTTAATTACCGGTATCGGCATTTTCTATTCTCATATAATTACTTTGCAATAATTGGGTAAGGAAAAAGCAATATCCTTGTATTTCTTCAAATATCATTTAAACTCAAAACATAAATTTAAAAATGTATATAATTGGTAGTTTAATTACTTTACACCAGAAAAAATTTACAATTCATTCCCATTTTTATTTCAAACATACTTCATTATTTTGGAAACAAACCTTCCAGATTTGGTAACTTCTTACGTTTCCACAACCCCCCCTTCCCACACACAAACACACTGAAGGTATGGTAGAAGGCAATGTGCATTCAATGGAATGACTTACGACTGCATCTATCGGGAAATTTTGGGAAATGGAGGTTCTTATATTGTAAACGGTGAAGGACACGAGAAAAAAGTCAATTAGAAAGTTGTAAACAAATTTCAATTTATTTGCGCTCATTAATATTCAAACTGAATGTAAAAAATGAGATTTTCGACTCTATGGTCATTTGATAAGCGAATAAAGCAAGAAAACATTAACTTATGCACTTAACGAGAGGGTGGATGAGGCATACTTTTTGAGACGCAGAATGTTTAATTGATTTAATGTTCACATTTTAGTTAGTATAAAATCCAAGATATGCCGTAGAAGTTTGACCTCAAAAATGCTGGCCTATTGACATTTGGTGCTCAAATTAGTGCAATTGTACTTGTAGCTTTTATACGGTATAATAAATGACTTTGTTGAGGATGTATCTTTGCATCAACTCCTAAATGTCTGGTTCTAACATGGCGGTCCATTAGATATCAAACATTAAGCAATATCTAATGGAGAATTCTAGAATCAAGATGATGTAAAAACGGGCTTTATAATTAAAATCGATCATATGTGCTGTACCAGAATTTTACAACATATATATTATAATTATGCTCTATTTCAGGAAGGTTAGAGTCCCTCCCCCATCAATAAACAGACGGGAATTCTCGTTATTCTATTAAAGTGAAATTCGTGATATCTCGTTACACTCGGCTTATCAATAAGAAGGATAATACAGAGTATGACATAGATAACTATAAAAAGTATAAGTAAAATCCCAAACCAGAAATTAAAAATAACAGTGAAGAATCTTGTGGACAACACTAGTGTCATAATTCAAACTAATTATTATACCATATTTCCCTTTTTTTAAAAAAAATTACAGATTTTACATTAGAACTATAATTATTTTTATTAATTTTGATCTAATTGTTAATCCTTATTGGTATTACAACTCGACCATTAGTACTATTAATGATAAACTGTTCCAAGGTCATCTTTCGATTTTGAAACGTCATATGAACTCATTTGAAATTTCTTCTTTGATAGCGCTGAAACTTGTGATATTTATCTGAACTGAATGGTTTTACGTACTTAGGTGAAAGAAGGTCCTTGGATGGAGGTTATGCAGGGTGCATTAAAAGAAAATAAACTCATCAAAGAATTGAAATACACTGCTCAAAACAATTAGGGGGGCACATGGTTTTAACAGAATTATGCAAAGATGTTTACCAATAAGTAACATAAAATGAATCATCCATAAATTACAGCCTGCCAGGAAACGGAAGAAGAAAACTTTATATGCAAATCAAATTTCATGACGTCAAAAACCAGAAAAAGTAAATAAGACCAGAAATCGTTATGTTGCAGAAACGTTTGTTTTATTGCCGTAACTGTGAAATTTGATTGCGCAGCCTTTCTGTTTTTGAGACAAGCTTATGAGAATGTCTGAACAACGTGATTTACTGGAATTCATAGGCATGGCGTGTCATAGGCCGACTGGAATCAGGCCAAACACAACAGAGTGTCGCGAACGCTGTTGGAGTCGCCAAAAGTGTTGTTGCAAGGCTGTGGAATCGATTCCAAGAAACAGGAAATGTTAGACGTCGACCTGGCCACGCGCCACTACAGCAACTGATGACCGGTATATACGGTTAACAGCCCGTCGGAACAGCTGCAAAGACAGTTGTTCTTGGCAACAGGGCGAAGGGTGTCCAGCCAAACAGAACGCAATAGCCTTCATGGAGGAGGGCTCTATGCACGTAGGCCAATGGTTTGCATTCCGTTGACCCCACGCCACCGTGCGGCCCGAAGAAGATGGGCTGCTGAACATCGAGATTGGCAGCAACATGATTGGAGTCAAGTGCTGTTTACAGATGAGTCCCGATTCACTCGACGTGTTCTGGTATGTCGGGAGAGGGGCACTCGAAATAACCCCGCATTCGTTCGTGAAAGGTCACAATACGAGACGAGCTGATTGGATGGTATGGGGCGAAATCAGCATAGGCGGACGTACGGGCCTGCATATCATTCGAAATTGCACTTTGACGGGCTGCAGATATGCAGACAAGATACTGCGATCTCATGTCATCCCTTACGCTGGAGCCATTGGCGATTCCTTTATTTTCCAGGATGATAATGCCCGACCGCATAGAGCTCGTCTGGTGGAGAACATGCTTGAAGCTGAAACAATACAGCGTATGGAATTGACAGCGTGCTCTCCTGACCTGAATCCAATCGAGCATGTTTGGGACATGCTCGGACGACGCATTTCTGCACGGCCAAGGCCGCCTGTGACTGCCCCAGACTTGGAGATTGCGCTTCTTGAGGAATGGAACAGTATTCCCCAAAGTCTGATCGATAACCTCATCGCATCCATGGCAAACAGGTGTGCAGCAGTCTTAGCTGTTCGAGGAGACCACACGCCCTAACAAAACGCATGCATCGTGTCTATTCAGAGCCTTTTTTATCGTTTACATGTAACCAAATCGTTGCCCTAAATCATCTTTTCATGTTTTTTCCATATTTTCAAAGAATTAAATCTTAATTCTACATTGTATTATTTTTTTCTCTGTATTGCGCATGGATACGCGTTTACTACCCATTGTATGCCAATACGTGGCTGTCTCGCACGGTTTTCTTGATTTTTTTGCTTGTTCCCCTAATTGTTTTGAGCAGTGTACCTAAAACATTTGGATATTATCATTGGTTATTCGCTGACATTATCAGAAGGACCGGAACGTAAAATATTAACAATCCAATCACCTCGATAACTGAAAAAATATCGTTTTGTACAAATACAGTATCGAAGTTTTTCATAATTATTCAGTTTTGTGTAATAATAAAAAGCATAAAAAATCTTTCGGAATACTCTATATATAAGATGCAGTTTGTTCTCCATACTTTTCAATCTCTGTTTTATATTGAGAGCCTCCATTTTTCAAAGCTCCGAATTCAGTGCCAAACATTGTTTCTGAAAAAGAAAAGAAAATAAAAGATTAAAATGAAATCTGCTATGCATATTTCAATGTATCGTGTCAGAACATATTTTCTTGAACGGCCAAGCACCACGTACTCGTGCAAGTTAAATTCTATTTTTATTCATTTTAAGTGTTTCATTGAATTAGCAACTTTAGTACTGCAAACGATTAAAAAAAATTTATTTATTTTTTAAAAAATATCACATTTTCTATTTATTTCATTTCATATAATCACGAGCTTAAAATAACATTTTTCTAAGTTTTATTTGCTGTAGTAATTAAATTATTTTTTTTAAAAATTTGAGTTTTTGTAGATGAAATGGCAATAATTAATTAAAAGCTGATTTTTTGAGATGCTCGTGCAGATCATAAAATTTTATTTTTCGTCTACGGATTTTTGTTGACGCCAAAAACTTCATCTAAATAACATCATGCTCTGACATGATAAAAAAACGTTCGAAAGCTTTATAGTTGAAAAATTTTATTAATTAATTAAAATGTTGAATTTTATAATCCATGCATACCAATATGTAAGCAACAATTTTAAAATTATATTACAATAATCTAAAATAGATCATATATGAAATAAATTTAGTTTATAAAGAGATAGATTTTCTAAAACGTTTTGATGTTTCAGATTTAAAATATGCAACAATTTAATGCCAAGTGTAATTCCAATGGATGAAGTTCTTTCATTTTTTCATCGATTCACGAATAAATAATTTTTTGATGACAAATAAATATTCATTTATAAAAAAATAAATGTTATAATTTATGACTAGCATTTCTAAAAAATGTTTTCTAATTTATCATTAAATCAGACAATGTTTATCTTTTAAAACTCCTTAACAGATATATAAAAATAATTACAATAAAACCAGTATTTATAAAAAATCGTTTTATATCAATAAAGAAATAAAAGTTAAATTAAAATAAGTTATAAAAGCCTAGAGGCCAAAATTGAAATTATTTAATTATTCAATCCTTCAAATTTATTTTAAAAGACAACAAATTCACTGCCTTTACAAAACAAAAATTTTTAAAAGTCACAGTCACGAAAATCTTAAATAATAATTACGAAAGTAACTTCTAAAACACCATCAATTACCCTTCTAAAATATACAAATTCGACGTATATTATGTTTAACTAAAGGGAATTTATAATAAATATATTTCTATGAAACTATGATGATCTGCTTTCATCAAGAACGTCAGGAGTTAAGTAGCATGTTGGTGTCACCAGATTAATCATGCGATGCTCAAGCCAACTGTAACTTTTTTGCTGTTTATGTTATTTTTGTATATATTTGCTATATATTTCATTAACTTCCAAACAAACAAAAAACTTTTTCCTAGTGTTTCTCTAGGACGTTGTTGAAATGAAAGTGTGTACAAAAATATTTAATACTTTACCCATTATCATGTCAATAGTGCAAAGCGTTATGAAATTTTCAATGGCAGTAAATTCTTTATTTATTTCTTCTCTTAAAACGTCAACTAACTCTTCAGACTTTTGATTGAAGACGATTAAATGTTTTCTCAATTCGTCAAGATGGAAACAAGGCGTCAGTAACTTTCTTCTTGCTTTGGCTTTTGCAGCTGAGCTGTCAAAAATGAATAAAAGACGTTGTTACAGTTGAATTCATATAAGAAGTTAATAGTAACTTTTGAAGGAATATAGAGAAATGAATTTTACATTTGAAGTAATACAGGACATTAAGTGTTACAATTTGAACATAAATGTTACAATTGGGAAAATATAGAGGACGAACTAAATGTAATAATTGAGGGTATATAAGGAACCAAGTGATACAACTGATAGAATACAAGGAATTAATAGTTACATTTAAGGGAATATTTGGAAATAAATTTTATTATTTAAGTAATGCAGGGAACTAAGTGTTAAAATTGATGGAATGTAGGGACTTCAGCGTTACAATTGATGGAATGCAGGAAAATAATTGTTATGTTTCAGAGAATAGAAGGAAATAAACTTTACAATATAAACAGTACGGGGCAATAAGTGTTACAGTTGTAGGAAAACAGGGAACTGAGGAAGTTTCAATATTGGCTTTATCATTGATCTCTGCATCATACGAACCGAAAATAAAGAGAAGATTCTTTTTCCAGCTGTTAGTTACATTTTTGTATAAGAGATAAAAGTATTGTCATCGTAAAATAAATTAGACTGGAGAATTTGATGAATCTCCAAGCGTCAAAATATTTTATGCCTCTCTGTTTTTCGCACTTTGCATCTATTTGTGAACACGATCACTCAAAAACATTTTAATATAAATGGTTGAAAGTTAGCTTGGGCATTTTACTCCACATTTGTAGGTTTCTATCAAATTTTGACAAAAAGCATTCAGAAAAGATTTGTTAAGTGGATTTTTCTAGTATAGCTACACAGTATATACAGGTAGAGAGACATAATTTAGTTCATAGGCTTAAAATCTAAAATATCGATCCATATCAAATTTGAGACGAAATCCATCAAGGGATTGACAGTCTGTCAGACCGCTCTTTCTCTTACATCAAATACATTGAAATTGAATGTGATGTAAGAACTGAACTGAAAATCTCTAGGGCAAAATAGATATCCTTTTTTTTCTAATTTCCGTGTATTAGCATCATGGTAGCGATGAATCGTCAAACAACGCATGTTAGATTCTCGAGAATGATATATAATTCAAAATTATCTGCTTTCTTTACAAACTACGAAACAAAAAGCTCTCATGCTTGTCATTTCGAAGATTAAAAATATTTAATACTCCTTGTTTTTTGAAGTATTGTCCAAGGTCAGTAATTTTTTACGTAGGAGAAGGTGTATAACATCAGAGTGTGTGCGAAAGTTTTGGCGAGATCAGAGTCGCTATCTTCGACGGATTCGGGTTTTTCAAAGCAAAAATCTTACTACAGGCCAAAGCAGCCTACTCACTATTTATTAAAATAAAGGTGCAAATGCAATTAAAATAAAATAATAAACAATATTGAAAGAAAAAATTTGTATTGTTTCTCTTTAATTACGAAGAATTTTAAAACAGCAAAATGAGTCAGTGAATCGAAATTTCGCTTATTTCTTTATTTTTGACATAAATAAGATAGATATATTTATGACAAAAGATTCCACAAATTTTCGTATAAGGATGCTTTTTTATAAAATATATACCTTAAATTTTTAGATAAGATTTTACAGTTTCAATTAAATACTAGCTAATATAACTGATATGGTTTGTTATGAAAATGTTTTCATGCTTTAAATTCTTAACATGAAAAATAAAGACTTCTGTAAAAGATTTTATTACACTAAATCTTTTCATAATTTTAGAGTTTAAAATAATTAAAATGAGAATATTAATAGAAAAAGACGATTCCTATAAATACACAGTAACTAATTTATAATCAGGAATTATTAAAATTTTCTATATAAGAAATTTTCATTCTGTTCACTGATGCTAAAATGGAAGAAAGAATTTAATGAAAGTTTTGAGAAAATCAAATAAATAACTAGTTTTTTTATCAATCAAAAACACAAAATTAATCAAATTAATCGCTGTTTCTTATATGTTAATTACTTTCTTTAAAATTTGTTTTATAATGTTTTGCAATGTAAAACAAATAAAAAAGCTGTCAAAGTAGTAAAAATAGAATAAATATATAAAAAGTAACACTAGGTTTGTTCACGGTTTCCCCGTCAACTAGCGATGGCGTATTTTCAGTCAACATTTATATGAACTATATCCTCAAATACTGTGCACTAAAATAGGCAATAAAAAATAAATGTAAACATTTGAGAAATATAAATTAACTTATTTCACATATTATTTTTTTATTTGATAAACCTGATATGATTGTTAAACCTTTCTTTTTCTCTTTCTTGAATGGTATAAAGGCAGTGGGTCGTTAACCGCATAACTACGATTAATCGCTAAATGTCACACGCTTATATTCTCTATAGTAACTACTATTTACCAATGGAAAATATTTAAGACAAAAGCACCAATAAAAGAAGGCAAGACATAGTAAATTTATTTTAAAAGCGTGGTTAATACATGGAACAAAAGTATACCTAGTAATAAGCCCAGTGCCGAATATGGGCTCCAAAAATTCGTAGACCCAACTCCTCTCATTCATTTTATTATTTTTCAGTAATTCCTAAAATAAAGAATATTTTATTTTAAAATGTTTGCACAATCTGATATAATTACTTGAAGTTTCAATTTAAAGAATCTTTTGGAATTGAAAACTTTATCATACGATAAATAAACATATATGTATTTATTTTTTAATTTTTCTTTTGCTTTTTTATAAAACTATTAGCAAAGAAATTTGGTACTTGTCGGATTTAAATTCGACCGTAAAGCGTCAAGAAACCTTTGAGACTTTGGCGATTTCAAATATCAATCGATATAACATGTGACTCGCACGTGATTTCATCTATATTTATTCACACATTTATTACTAGCAGTACCCACAGGGTGTTGCCTCTGGTATAGAATCCAGGAAAAAAAATCTGATTTAAACTTAGTTCAGGCATGTGACACGGGCGCAACAATAAAATATGTTTAGAAATTATCAAAACTAGCTACTAAACAGCTTTATAGTCCACATTCAGATATGTTTAGATTGTTAAAAAGGTAAAAATATTATGTATCCGTAGACTAAACAGTTCACTATTAATATACGATAGAAAAGTTGTTTTAAAATTATAAAATATACAAATAAGTCACTTTACACATTGTTCCACTATTGTATATCAACTCTGTATAATCTGATATGAAAAAAAAAGATTCAACTAACTTCATACAATTTCTTTGTCATCCATATTGTCTGTTTTTCCTCCTGGTGTCTAGACAACAAAGTTTTTGTAGGATGCAACTCGAGAAAGTGCTAGAGAAACCCATTCTTGACTGAGGTCAATTCTAGCAGTGTGAAACATTTGCCATTAAGCTTTATTTATTGTCCTGGTGGAACAAAGATTAATTGGGAACTGAACACGTTTAGAAGAGAACCGTAAATCTTTTGTAATGAAAGGGATCTTTGTTGTAAAATAAATTTTGATACTAAAATTTATTCTACAGCACCAGAACAAGTTAAAAGCAGTGCCTCAATAAAGAATTTTTTACAAACTTTTTATCTGTAATTGAGTGTCATCACACAGTTTTAGATAGTTTGAATAAAATAATAATAAATAGGAGCACCAGCTTTTAAAATTATTTTGCGTGAAGAAAGACCAGATGGATTCAGAAAATTTAAAAATTCAATTGTATAATGACCAGCTTCTTCACGCAATCGACAATTGTGTCCATTGAATAATAAATATGATCTGGGATATCGAGTGAAGATAGTTCCAAGCTGGTGAATTTCTAGACATGGTCATTTGTAGGAGAAAAAATAGTCCTTTCTTTAAACCAGGGCAAAGGCTAATTGCGAAGTGTATTGATATAGGGGTAAACCTTAACAATTAATTCCTGAAGATTTTTAACAGAAACACAGAAATCAACAGTAATGGGGATTTTCCCATCCGTCATCAACAGTTCACCAATCCCCAACTTTAAGCAATAAATATGCAAAGGTATTGTTTTTTAAAGAAAAAAGAACTCGCATATTGGTTGTAAGTGATAATATTGCCATATCTCACTAAATACATGAACGTTTGAGATAATCATTTGCTTCATCAGCTCTTGTTCCTTTAGTGACAACAAGCAAAATTTAGCGTAAATCTCCAGAAAACAAAACTGTGCAATCACCCATAGGCGAGTGAGTGCACCGGATATCACGCACCCTCATGTCCAGGGCTTTGACCTATATTTTATGTAGCATTGTTGCCTCAGCCCAAGCAATAAATGAACAATTTTCTTAGTAATTTAGTACTGCTTTGTTTTGAAACGTTTTATACACTAATATCACCAATGCAAACTTTTAAGGAAAGCTTAAACACGGCATGTGTTGTTATTAATCCTATTAATAGTGTGGTTGCGATCCCAGAAGATGCAGCAGCAAAAATAATATTCCCACCAGATATTACTTTTACAAATATCAAATTAATTAAAAGTGCTTTCACCGTGCCGGCAGGAGGATCCTGGAAAAAAGTTCGTCATGTATGTTTCTGATGCTGGAAGTTACTGTATCAGCCTTTTTTAAATTCATGTTGAGTCATTGTTCGTTATCTGCAATGGTTTATAATTTCCGAGATTGATCATCTCATAACTCTCTGGAATAATCATTACTGCTTTACCCTATATGAAAGTTTTCAGATAAAGGAACAACAATGTCTATGACAGATCTGCTTTCAAAAGATACTATTTTGTTGATTTCGATTAAAGCTTCATCAATTATGTTTTTACTGTCATTCATGTCTTCGAATGCCAGCTGCAATCGATTTTTGTTCAGTATATCTTCTGACGTGCTTTCTTGTAGATGACGTCAACAAATTAGTAGCATTACAGAAAACAATAATAATAGCAAGCAAATACCTAAGTGATGTTGGCAAACTGTATAATGCAGCTTCTGATAAAGTATTTTCACAATGGCAATAGCTTTCTAACAATCGAGTGGCTCTGCATGCAGCTTGAAATCTGTTGTAAATCATTCCATCCACAGTTCTTATTCAAACGAAGTCGGCCCTTTAACCACATGAAGTAAATGGAAGCATTTCTTGTTGTTGGGGGGATTACATATGCTCTACCAAGAGCATCTGATTTTTGATGCTGTTGTAACCGTCAACTGGAATGTCTTGCTTCCTACTTTAAAATTCCATGTCAGTTGCATTTCAAGCATAATAATCAGTAACCTTGTCACAAGTATAAAGCTTGGCAAAGTCATCTGCAATATATTGTTTAAGAAATGTAGTTGATGTCGTATCCTGGGGATTATTTACAATATCACATACGTTATTTGGCTGTGAAATATACCCGCTGTCGATTTTCTAAATGAACCTCGAAGTGAAAAATTGAAGGCTCTCGCTAATGAGAACTGAAAGACAAAATCCATCGCGCCACTTCTGAACTGCAAATGTATCTACCAGATTAAAACCGTTGAATCTCAACTATGGAATTTATTTTAAAAGTATCCTTATCACTGCCTTTATTGATCTATTTACATGCATATGCTATTGATTTGACAGAAATGCAGATTTCAACGCTAATGTGAGCATTAAAAATATTGAGAAGAACTGAATTGTAGGACACACCCCATCACATATCCTTTTTATTGCTGAGGATAATTTCCGTTATCCCTATCTGATGATAAACTACGATATTTAGGGTAACCATCATCACCACTTTTTGTACAGGTTTGAAAATGCTTAGGAAATTTCTTTTTACATATTCCCTTTGAAAATGCAAGGTAAATTTGGATTGAACGTGCCACAGGGACCATTAATCATGTGTATCGATTTAACTTGCTTAGGTGGCAACTCATCAGAAATAACACTGTCCATCTGATCGCGATGGATTTTTTATGCAGCCACAACAGAAGATGGATATGAGACAGGCTACGTTTCTTGTATTTAACTGTGAACATATGATACAGAGCTTGTCCAAATGTCGTATCTTTAATTATCAAATACATTAACTTTCAAATTGTTAAATTAAACACTCTATTAACAATATCATATCGATATTGTGGCGTATTGTTCGAAAAAAGACTTTCTTTAATTTCAATTTATTTGGGATTACAGGAAGAAGAGTAAACAAATTTGATTTGCGTTAATTTCTGATGTAAGTGATGTTATCCTGTGTTCTTTCATGAAGATATCTTGCCCCCTTCCCGAGAGATGATGGTAAGATATTTAATTGGCCTGTTTAGTCGACATGTTCATTGGCTTGTAAAGCATTTTGCAAATAAATATAGTTCTCTGCTTGAAGTTTTGATTGAATATTTCGAAAAAAGACCAATCGTTCTTATTCAATTTTAGAATATTGGTCTACCAAAAATTCGTTTAGAAACATTCCAAATCTCAGAAATGTTTTTAAAAAGTTATCTGTTTTATCATAACTCATTAGCAATAATAGTTCATGCACGCTACCGTTTTTCGTAGTGTATCCTCAGTATTTGATCCAGTTAGTGGTACATTTTTTGAATATCCATCTTCACCTCGACACAATATTAAAAATACTGAAAACTATCAAAGGATCTGGACATCACAAATGTTTTTCTAAGACTGTTATTTGTGCCAACAGGATATCTTTTCTGTGAAATTCTTCCACAGCTATTACAACAGCTACTTCACTTGTAGTTGGAGTATTGCATCTGCCTCGATGTTCACCAATTGTTACTTTATCAACAATTTTAAACTCAGGTACATTACGCAAGACGCTGTTTATGGCTGTTTTGAAGATCTGCATGCATTTAATTTAGTTGAATAACATTTCTTGTAAAGTTATAACCAAAGAAAACATTTAAGAGTTTGTCGAACTAAGTTACAGCGTCTCATAGCTTCTACTTCGAGGACAAAAATCAAATATTCTTTAAGGAATTTGTGGCTGTTGGGTTGTTGAGGAAAGAGACAACTAGCGAAATAGTAGACTTGGCAGTGTTCTTTAACTGTTGGAATAAAAAAGGTGTTCGTGCACCAGTGTATTATTAACTGAAGTCATTTGAAAAGTTTTATATTTACTGGCGAATGTTCCTCATAGATTCTTTTTTAATGAGTTGTTCATTAGTAAGAAATGAATGTAATGGCTCATGAGGGGGAGGATTTCTTCTAATTTAATTTTTCCTTGCAAGCAACACATGTCTTTTGATTCATCTTTCCATTCTATAGCTGGAGAAGATGGACAGACTATAGAAATTTTTGCTATTGAAACAGAAACATATTTCTGTAATCCACACATTAATCGTATTTCAGGACGGAATACTTCTTTTCAGACGAAATAGCAGGAATGTTTTTTTTCAGTGCTTGTGTTAGGTCTAAAATTTAAATATCTTTCAATGTCAGCAGGCGATCATTTCGCTTCTAAGAAGATTCATTCTGTCTCCCCAATTCATTTGCAGTGCGTTTTAATGAAATAAGATTATTTCGCTTATAAAAAGATTCACCTTCCCTATTTGAGGATGTTATTTCTATGATATTCGTTAACCGAACTTTTCTTTCCTCTTCATTTTCCTTGTCGCACAACAGACGAAGTTTTTTGGCATTTAATATGTTATAACTAAAGTTGGATTTCCTTATGTCGGGGATCATTAGATTCGAATCGCCGTTTAAAACCCGACGTAAACAAGAAATGTATCGCATATGCATACCACAGCTTTGCTAATTGCACATGCCCTCTTTGACGTTGAGACAATCGCGTAAAACTGCAAAGCACAGATGTTGCAATTTAAGCATGCGCAAATCGTAGTCGGAAAATAATTAAAATCGCATTTATAAAACTTTTTTTATTTCGATATGACGTTGACGTATTAAAGTCTTCTTCAATAAATGCTCTACAAAATAAGATAAACATCTCCAATATCTGTTAACCATTTCTCGTGTTTTTGTGGTTCAAACATACAAAGGCTTTCAGGAGAATTCATTTTATACTATGTATAGATAGATATACTGTATATAAATTTAAGCGTTTGTCTATATTTTTACGAATTTGCGAACTTTTTCCTTGAAACTTTTTGGTACCAGAAATATAAAAAGTTAATTTGCTGAAAAAATAATTTTAGGCAACGAAAAATTTATTACTTCATTAACATAAGAATTTTTTTAGCCCAACGAAGTGTTTGAGGCATATTTTTACCAATAGTTTTTCTTTTCAGTTGTTAAATCTTTATTTTTTAAAAACGTCTACCATTTTTGCATTTAAGAAACTATGATAACTCAAGGAAAATATTGTTGTCAGCTGTTTCAGCTGTAAAATTTGTATCACTTGTTGATATCTACTTAAATGCGTGTGAGAGAGTTCGTCAACGATACCGCAAGCAAGCTAGTTGAATGGTTCTTCTGACAACCCTAAGCAAGGTAACGCGTCAGCAGCTTTAATTGTTGACTTTGGCGGCAAGTGGCTAATCAGGGGGTGAACCAGTAAACAATAGTGTAAAACACTTATAGTTATCCTCTTTTTTAAATAAAATTATGAGTTCCATCAATCGAAATCTGTTTTTGTATCCAAGAAGACTTCTTTTTGAGCTTCTATGGATAAACATTGTTGAAGTTCCTTTGAATTCTGAAATGAGGAACTTTTGCAAACAGGCTGCGTTATAAATAATTAGAACACGCAATCACTCAGATATCTAAAGAGGGCGTCACTTATGTTTTTTTTTAATTAAAAGAAGAAAAAAAACCTTCTACTACGTTAGTAGCCGCAGGAACGGCCAAGTAACTTCTCTAGAACATTAAGCTGCAGTATTTTAAGGATAAGGAAAACAGTCCAGAAGAAAAAAAAATCACCCATCTCTAGTAGCTTAATACAACAGATTCACGTTTTTCATTCAAGAAAGAATAAATATGTTTATAAAGAGGTGAAATTTTAAAGAATAAAGACACTTACTTGTTTTCAATTGTTTTTTTAGTTTGCTTAGGGAACGATTTAGAATTTTCCGTAAAAAATCAGTGGTGGTTATTTTCAGTGATGAAAACGTTGCAATGTCCGCAAGTTATTACTTCGTTACTTAAGATCAAATTCTCCAATATAATATGTTTGGTAATATTTTTGATAATAATATTTCTGATTTTTCCAATCAATAGACATCGATTTTTAAACAAACGCTAATTTATCGAATTATCAGGAAAAATCCACGAAAAGGAGAGAAAAGAATTCTCCTTTAAAGAGTAAGTAAAGAGAAATTTCAAACGAAAACAATTGATTTCAAAAAGCTATAGCTGATGTTATTATTTTATATTTTCTGTTTTGACAGAATTTGTGAGCAAACGATTTAAATTAATTCAGTAAGAACTGAAAATGGATAAATATTATTTGAGAGTTGTTCACTTTCAAAATAACATGATAATATTTTATTATCAATAATAAGGTTATCAGTTCTAATGCGTAATTTAGTTAAATTCTGTAAATAGAATTTATACACAGATTTTTTTTTGTTTCTCAAAAAATTCCTGTAGAACAATTTTATCACCTACAAATGATGTCCAGAAAGTCAACAAGTTGGCCCTATCTTTACTCGATACCCCAGATCAAATTTAGTATTCAATGGACACGGTTGTGGATAGTGAAGAAGCGTTCATTATCCAATTGAATTTTTAAATTTTCTTAATCCATCTGGTCTTTCTTCACGCAAAATAATTTTAAAATTTGGTACTCCTATTTATTACTATTTAATTCAAACTCCCCAAACTGTGTAATGACACTCAATTACAGATAAAAAGTTTCTAAAAATTAATTTATTGAAGCGATGCTTTTAACTGGTTCTTGTGCTGATGAATAAGTTTTAATACCAAAGATCCCTCTTATTCTAACCGATTTAAGGTTGCTTCTCAGCAAAATCGATAATCACAGAATTAAAATTGGTGGAATTCTGGCGAATTTTCTGACGGTTGGCAAAATTTTATCTGTTTTGAAATTAAATTTTGTTCTTACTTTTAACTCAAATGGAGGTATATAAAACTGTACAAACCTTCACAGCTTCTGCTTTGAGAAGTAACACGAATGGAATGTATGTTATCCACACACAAAATAATTTGTTTTTCCGCCATAGTTCAATTCGCTTTCTTAAACCATCCATGACATCTGTAAAACATTACTCGTTCAAAGATATTCCATGTTGAAAACTATTTCTAAACATTAAATTTTCAGCTATAAAAGGGAATGTCGAAAATTAGCTAAGTAAATTATGTACAAAAAAATAAATAAATAGATTTAATTTTGCTGTCGCAAATTCAAAATTATCCTAT
>JAOUZG010023799.1:47667-59946 GCA_026289955.1 Argiope argentata | reverse complement strand
TATAGTAGGTTATCATTTATTTAGTGATTTTTTGTCATACCATACGATAATTAATATTTTTTTCGTAACATAATTTTTAAATTAAAGTAATAAAATGAAACATTCGCACTAAAAATAATTCTGAAGGACCTATGTGAAAAATTTCATATATCATCAAGAAATATTCTAAGTACAAGTCTTTTTTAATGGAGAAAAAAATTGTTAAAAAAATATCAAAAAAGAAGAAGAAAGAAAAGAAAGAAAGACAGGAGAATAAAAAAGAAACACATTTCAAAATTATGATATATTAGGAATACTAGAAATTGATAAGAAATACTGCATGAATTTTAATGTTAGAAACGCAATATAGCTTGGTTGGCAACGCATATAACTCATTTTTTAAGTAAGAAATGAGCTTTAACATACAATTAATTCAAAAAATCAAAACATTTCAAGAAATTTACAACAGAAAGCTCTCAAACTGATCTTACATTCTGCTTTAGTTTTTCAGTAATTAAGACTGGTAGATGTAAAATTTGATAGTCTCTATTACATTGATTAATTTTACTTATTTATATACTTATAATTTCTTTAAAAAAACTGTAAAACAAAATAAATAAAAAATTGGATTGAGTGTTTTTTATTAGTTTGTAAAATCTCCCCAGGGGACACCTCAAAATGAGGATGAGAATTTCCGGATGGTGGTTGTTTCTCGCTCTCCTGGTGGATAAGAGGAATGGTGAAGTCTGGCTCCTCCCAGCGATGACGGAATGTAGTTCCTTAGGAAAGTGTTGAATCGTCACCGGTGATGATTCTTAGGACTCATCCATAGTTCCCGTTAGCTTTACTGTTGTGGCGGTCCGGTCATTTAGCGTTTATTATTCGAGTGCCTTTGAGCGGGTCGGATAGTCAGTGATATGATTTACTAGTTTGTAAAAATAAAATGTAATCAATTAATCACTAGGAATAAGTATATAAAATACATCGTATAAATATTGTTTAAAAATATTGTACGAATCTCTTAAGAAATCACACAAAAAAATTAAAGAAATGTTTTCCTACGATAAATGCAACTCTGTTTCTTTGGAGAGGAAGTTATCTTAAATCGGTCAACAGTTTGCCAGTTTAGCAATTTTAACAGGATGATCGTGGCCGGAATAACCTGATTGGTAGGGCGTTGAATTCACATCCCTTGGGCTGCGAATTCAAACCCGCCAGCCAAAGACTCTACTCTTATGTGCAGCGCGCGTTAACTTTTGTCGTGGTCACAACGTCCTCCATGCCGAGAGTAATACCACTGGAGGTACTGGATCAGAGGTGATCGTTCTCTGTTCCAGATTTAAATTACGATCTGTGGAAGAATGAATGAATAAAAAGGGCTTGTGATGTGTGTGAGCAAGAAGTCAGATTTCTGCCCTCGGGTGTCAGGGGTCCATGCCCCCAAAACAGAGGCGGATTTCTGAACAGGCGCATGAGGCGCGAGCCTCGGGCCTCATAAATTAAGGGGCCTCAAAATTTAGTTCTAAAATAATAATAACATATTATATATATTGAAATTTTGAAAAACCGGATAATTTTTAGTAAAACCTTTCGTTTTTGCACTCTATTATTCCCACTCCCAGTTCTTCAATTTTCTCAATCAAAGAATCTAGCAATATCAGTACCCTTGAAAAACTAACTACTCTGATAATGTGAAAGTTAAAAGTCAACCGGGGAGGGGGACATTTTATGACATTTTTTATGTTGTGCGAAACTAAACAAATAGATATCCTATTGCACCCTCCTTCGCACTCGGACTTGACATGCACGATGGCTCACAAAGTCTCAAAGCAATAAACGTGTTTGTATAATAGGACATAGGAGGCATTTCAGCTAGAGACCTTGGTTAGACATTCTTTGCTGAAGGAGGTAAGTTTCTCTAAAACTTCCTATTGTTAGCGACTTAGCGTTTCACGTTTTGAAAATATTTCCTTTGATTTGTGTTGGGAAAAAGAATTCATTTCTGTGTTTGACATTTGACCAATGTAAAGATTGGTAAGAAAATAATTTCTTAATAAATTTTCGTTTCTATATTCGTATCTTTGAAAATGTTGTAATCGTGGCTTTGTATGTTTTCGTACGTTTGAATGTTAAAAACAGGGCTGATTTACAATAAGAATTATTAGGCACTGGCACTGCTGAAAAAAAAATAAACTGTTTACTTTCTTCCCTTAACTGAGAGGGGAAGTTTTTCAACTCGGAAAAATCGTCAGAAATGCAGCTAATATTTTTATGCGACTCATTTTTTTTAATGTTTTTGCTATTCCACCGAAAAGAGAGCTTCGAATCTCAAAATGTAAAAAAGGAAAAGAATATGCAGGACGATTTAAAAATTTTCTCAATAAATTTATTATATCATTTGAAAAAAGAGCTAAAATAAAAAAAAACTATCCAGAAAGAGCTGTTGAGCTAACTAATACAGTATGTGTACCTAAAAGAACCAATGAGCAAATTGAAATTGAATATGCACATAAAGAAAACGTTGAGCAAGCTGAAGTAGAATAGGAATTCAAACAAATTAATGAGCTAGTTAAAATAGAATGAGAATTTAAAAAGACCGATGAGCGAACTGATACAAAATGTGCAACACAAAAAGAACACTGAGCAAACTGAAATTGAAAATGAATTCAAAGAAATTGGTGAGTGAAACGAAATAGGATGCAAACCTAAAAAGACAGATGAACCAATTGAAACAGAATAGGCACAAGAAAAAACCGTCAAAGTCAATTTTATGTACCTAGGTTTCGCCTCCCCCCTTTATTTTTAACAAAAAAAAATCAGATACACAGCTTAATAGAGTGGAAAATATGTATAAAGTATGCATTCTACAAATATCATTGGAGGAGAGGCTGGTCTGAAATTGAATTGCGCCTCGGGCCTTTGAAACTTCAAATCCGCCACTGCCCCAGAAAGCTACTGCATCTTTCCTTCGTCGGAACACGACAACAACAGCAGAAAGATATAAATAATTGATTGTTACAATGTGTTTTATTAAAATTAATTGCAGATCTAAAAGGATAATAAATGAGAAAATATATCAAATGCGTAGAGAAGCACAATGGATGTTGCAATCTCTATGATTACGAAAATTCTTCTGTGAACACCTAAACTATGATAACGAAAAGTCATTAACCCATGTAAGACTGATTAATATTGTGATATATGATAATGAAATCGAGACAATACAAGTATAGGAATATTAAAGATTATGAACCATTATTAGAAACATATCATTTCAGATTTATCTTCCTCGCCATTAAATTTTCCTATCATAATCAGACTTCTATTGACATTAAATATGGAGATCAAAGTCACAAGACTAAATGCCGAATTGTCTGAACAGGCTTGTTGTTCATGATTACCGGATCAAAATTGTAAAGTAATACAAAACTTCACACACAAAAAAAAGACCAGAAATCCCCCCTCCGAAAAAAAAAGCTTCGTTAAATTTTCCTCGGTAATTTTTTTTTTCGTTCGAGAAAATGAATATCATTATACTTGTATATGTACAATATTCTATTAATAAAATAAATTCGAATGAAAAGAATTGAAACCTTTTTCATAAACATACAATTGATTTGAAGAAATACCCTTTTCGCCATAGAAAAATTAAAATTCCGGATCCATGCATCCCTTCATGTTTTAATAAAAATTTATGTAATATTTTACAGCTTTGTTATAATAAAAGAAATTGTTTTTTTTCACATTCATAATAGCAAAAGTCCCTATAAAATAAAATAAAAACAGAGGAAAAACTGAGTTTTAGTAATTTTTACTATATTAGGGACTCGGTACCTTAAAAATTTCGGAAAATCGATGAAAATGTCGATTTTTTGATTTTTAGAGAATACGGATCCTTGAACCTATGACTTGTTAATCTGATAATTTTAAAACAATTCGACAAGCATTTAATGAGATATGGAACTATTTTGTCTAAAGCGTTATCAGCTGGCACGCCCACTTCCTGTGTATACAGTTACATCAAACATTTCCCATGTTCGAATAGCCAAGCCAAGCCTTTTAATTTTTTTTTCATGGAATGAAACGAGGATAAGCTGTTTGAAACTGTAACGGTAAATCCTTGTTTATTTATCGTTTCACCACTTTCTTTGCGGTTTTTGATTAAATTTTTCTTTGGTTATTATAATCATTTTGAAAACAAAACTGTCTTTTTCAAGACTACTGAATTTATTTATTATTGATCTGCTTTTTAATTGGTTCCGAAAATTCTTCGCATTCAAATTCCCTTGCTATGAATAATAATGTACCATATTATTACCTTGATATATAAATTTTTTGTACACTCTCTTTTTTTTGGTATTTTCAAATATGTCATTACTGCTTATGTTAATTATGCTTTAGTTATTTCATCTATATGCCTCAGGTTAATAAAACTTTTATGGAACTAGGTTTGAATAATAAAATAATATTTAAAATAGTATGTATTTATATAATATATTGCATAATGAACATTTTTGTATATATGTATTTTTTAAACTGCTTTTCATCGCATGCATTGTCTAAAAAATTTCCCTACTTCAAAATGACTGATATCATTTGAATTTCAATTAAATGGTCCAGAATTTTTACTATGTATTATTACTTATTTGATAAACAGAATTACAGATCATTTTATAACTATTTTTACTAAAAAAATTATTGAATAAAAAAAGTGAATATTTTGAAAATTTTTTTCCTTAATATTTCTAATAATTCCTATATATGGTAATGGTAATAAATAAATAGGATAACAAAGCATATTAATAAAATTTGAATCTTAGCACTTAAAAATGACTTATTATTGTTCTGTGAAAAACGTAACTTCATATGAGCTGTTTTTATTATAATTTTATTGTGTTGAAAACTTTAAAGCTGTTTTTCTCAGTTTGCTTTTTTTTCAAACTTTTATCTGCTACAAAATGCTAAAAGTCAATCAAATTTTATTGTAGTTGCATGAATTTTTTTCTGCACACTCTTAAAGGTATGCTCAATAGAATTAGCGATGGATTTGTAAAAATTTTGATTCGATTTTTTTCTGAAAATGTTCAAAGTGAAAAAATAGGATATTTTCCAAAAAATTTCACAAAATTTTGTAAAATATTTTTTTTTCACAAGCTAATATAGGTATCAAAAAACGGATCCCTATTTTTGTTGCATTCATTATGAGGTCCCTCTCATAAAATTTGATGAAAATATTTTGAAAATTGAACAAGAAAAAGCATTTTTTAAAAATGCTCATTTTTTAAAAAACAATTAAAATATTTAAATTTGTAACTTTTGAATGTGAAAAATATTTCAGAAATTTCAGTTTCTACACAATTAATATCTATCTATTAGAAAAAATTGATAAATGTATTAAAAATAGTTGAAAAAATGTTTTGAGTTCCGATTCGCCTTAAATGTCAAATAGAAGTAATATCACGCTTCAAATTAAGTGAAGCTCATTAATTTTAGCCAAAAATAGTTGGTGTATCTTCTGAAAATCTTTTTATATCATTTTCCCCTAAAAAACTTTATTTAGATTATTTTAAAATATATCTCTAAAGTCGCCAACATTTTTTCAGTAAGATTTTCCAATTTTTTTAAAGATAAAAGAAGGAATAAAAATATTATATCATAGCTGGACATAGACTTATGACCGTTGATGTAAAATTATGAATAGATTTTTACTGTTTTAATTATTTTAGTCCAAGAGGTGTTTCCCAAATAAACTGTAATACATAAAAGTTTTTTCTATTATATTGTTACGTTTTTAGCGTAGCGGGTTCGGATTGAATGGACTTTATTTGAAGACAGCACAAACAAATTTATTTACAGCTATTTACAGGTATTTACAGGATGACTTGAGAAAGTAAAACTTCAGATAAACACAATCCAGCAGTCAACAGCCACTTACAGCGTAAATGTAAGCCTTTCGCACAATAACACAGACTGCAAAACAGCTATCGTATAGTACAGCAACAGTAAATCACAGCGAGCTCAATAACGCAGCGTTAACAGCAAACGCAAACACAGCTCACTAATAACAATTGAGAATATGCTAGTAAAGCAAAACGCTTCTCTTTCCAGTGAGGAACTGCCGAACAGTGGCAACCCGTCTCTTATATAGCCGGGCGAAAGCGCCGAGAGGCTTCGGCAATCAACGAGAGAAAACGCACCGCAGCCAGAATTGTCTCGAGGTTACCAGAATATTTCTCTCGCTCGAGGTTACCAGAATATTTCACTATGTGAAGCGCCGCCAACGTTTTCACCTTCGGTGCAGGTTTCGCCCGGTTGTAACATTATTAAATATTTTAGTACAAATAATATTGTCTCTCTTCAAACAATAAACACTCAGTAGTGGTATCTGATTTTACCATTCTCGTTGATACAATGCTATTAATTCAAAGATTCAGTATAATATCAATCTGACGGCTTCGTCCTGCTTTTAGGCACATGAAAAAAAAAACAGAATGACAGGACCATCAAAACAGCAACAATGACGGGAATTGTGGTCGGATCTAAAAAACCCTCATCGACCACGATAGAACTATCTTCTTTGGAAGTACGTTCGGCCATCAATGGGAGGTAGTCAACCTCGCGCCATTTCTGAATTTGGTATACCTATATTTGGAACCGAAGGTTGTTGGAAATGCAGTAAATTTCCTTATTCAAAAGTTTTACCCCCGACAATGTTCATCTTGATTTTAGAAGCGAAAACTAAGCCATTAATAGAAGATTCTTTCTCCATAGAGTACTAGGATTTAAAAAAAATATTTCTTTCAAGAAAAGCTGTGACCAGAAAAGGAAAAAATGTACAAAATACTACAGTGAAAATTCTGTAATAGCCTTTTTTAGATTAAATAGTCCCTCAAAAGTAACCATGGAGCAACTTCGACAATGCTCCAAAACAGTATCAGCGGAGATTTTATTTGAAGGGAGTAGAAAGCGATTTGATGAGAGTACAAGCTTCTAAAAAATTCGGTGAATGGATGAATATCTCAAAAGAATGTGAGTGAGAACTTCAGAAGGCGAATGCGCATTGAGGAACCTAAGGAGAGGCTTAAGTAGGGAAGAGTGCAAGAATTACTCAGATTGTCCTGTTACGGACAGTCGAAAGGCGTGTGAGCAAAACCCCACGAAAAATCGAAAGGAATCAAAGGGTTAACATGAAGTTTTCTTATAATTGGGAAAAAAAGATTACATCTATGCATCCAACGTATTCACTCACAGTTGTACAGGACTGTGGTGGAGCCATGAAGAATTGTGGAGTCTATTAGGACAAGAGACCTCAAAATAAGTGGAGTTTGTTACATGACAACTCCCGCTCCAATACTTAAATTTCCGTTCCAAACGCAGCGTAACTGTCCTTGCACATTTGCCGTCTTCACCTGATCTGGAGACTGCAGACTTCCTTTTGTTGCATCGCCTCGAGAAGATTCTGAAGGCAACACGGTTTGCAGACATACCAGACAACCCACGACATGTGGTGTCTGTGCTTCACTCTATTCCAAAAGAGGCCTTCGCTGACTCAATTCCACAGCTTTATCAACGATTTCGGAACTGTATTATTCAATGTTTATTATTTGAAAAGATAATAAATATATTTGGTTATCTGAATTTGTTTTATGTTTCGTGCACTTGAAATCGATAACAGTACAAAGAAAATGCTGTTGATACTGCTACTTTTAGTAGTGGAGGGCTGGTCGGTTATACACAAGAAGTCCGTTCAGAAGTACCAAGTTAAAGCAGGAAATAAAAGTAAACTTATTGGTATGGTCATGGATATATTCAAACCCCCTGGTATAACTTTCAAGCTAGTAGAAAATGATGATGATGTACTCATTGTAGAAACCACACTCCGTAATTAAAAAGCTAATCAAAACTCTACATTAATTTTTGGACAGAATATTGATCTTTAGTTGTTATGGCAACTCTTAATTCCGCCGGAAAAGGAGAACTTTCTCTTTAAACCAAGAAATAGGAGATAGAAAGGAAGAGTTAACAAATTTGGAAGGTGAATGTAATAAAAATATCTAATATCTCTTCATGCTTTTTCTGGATGGGATGGGACATGTGCATTTTTCCAAAAAGTAAAATCCTAACATTATCACAAAAACTTCCTGACTTGTCTCTTGAAATTGAAATATTTCAACAGTGAGATGTTTCACAGTAGGAAATAGAGAATTGCATACAATGCTTTGGGGCCTATAAAATACATCGATAAATGAAACTTCATTAAAAGGTTCTCGATATCGATACTCTATCAGACCACCGACAAAAAAATATAAAGCGATAATTTTAAATACTTTACCACACTCTTGAACCTCAATACAAGAACCTTTATTTCTGGTTTGATATCAAATCAAAATATGATTTGGAACGAATCAAGAGCAATCAAGTTGGGTTAGGAAAGGTGAATTTTTAATTTAATTATTCAATTCCATAATTTTAATTAATAATGGAATTGAATAATGTTGAGTAGAATGATTGAACAAGTATTAATTACATGTCGTCTTTAAATTAGTATTTAATTAAATTATATTCTTTGTCTTTTGGAAGAAAGGCGATTTCTTTTTTTAAAAAAAACTGAAAAATTAATCGGAACAATAAAAGGAGGTAGTACTTATACTTCTATAACAAAATACATGATGTTATTATTTAATTTACTCCGAATTTTCTAACAACTTTTTTCCCTAGACGCTTTTAAAAATGTAGAATTTTTGTGAAATTTAGAAAAATTGAAAAAAATATATATTTCATTTCACTTTACTTTATGACTTTTCACCTAGTTAGAATTCGAAAACATGCGACAGTCATTACTGGATCCTTACTGTAATGATTAAACAGCCTAGACTTCTAAAATACAATTTTTTCCCCCCCCCCCCTTCTTTCCGAAATGGGAAGAGAATATAGCAAGATGTCGAGGCCTCTTGAAATATCAATTAAACTGATATAAATATCTTTCCAGAAGCAAATTTTTAACTAAAGGATTTGTTTTTAGGTTTCCAAAGAGTGATAAAAATGTATTCATTTCAGTTGCGCAGGAGCATGAACAAAGTTCTAGCTAATGATTCTATCAATTATTTTCTGAGCGAAAGAGGAAGCCATTGTTCTCTGCTGAATAACTTTTCCTCTTGAAAACTGGTTTCGGATTTTCGGAAAATTCAATATCAGAAATTTAATTAAAAAAATTATGAATTAACTATGAAATAAAAAAGTTAGAGAAGTCATGAAAGAAAAGAAAATGATGGAAAAAATATCAAGAAGTGTTTTAAGGAGTAATAAAATATGATTTTGATAAAAGTTTTTTTTAAAAAAAAGCAGATTTTTAAAAATTTAAACATAAGAAGACTAATATAGAAATTGTGCTTTTTTCTCACTTTTCAAGCATGCGTAAATTCTAATGATAACTTACAGAAAGAGAAATAAGTACTAAGTGAAAAGGGGGGGAAGAATTGAATTGAAACCAATCATTTTTAGGTCACTATATTGTTATAATTATAAAAAAAATTGACATACATTTTATCCTGAAATTTGAATAACAATGATAGCCGGTTTTTATAAAACTCAATTTATTGTTTTAATTTCAATTACTGATAAATACTCTTATCTTATCTCTGCATAATGGATACATTACTTTTTATGTTACATAAATTGTTCAATTTCACGCACCGCAGTATTACAAACAAAATTTTGAAGAAAAAAATTGAAACATTACAAATAAATATAGATTCCAGAAAATTTTTAATTGAAATATATCGAAAAATATTTAAAGTAAATCTATGCTTGTTGAATATTGATTTTCTATAAATTATAGATATTGGAAAATAAAACATTAAATTTTAAAAAAATTATATTAATATATATATTTGTAATTCTTGAATATGCTAGTGCATGCAATAATTAAATATCAAATTAACGAAACTTTATGTAAAATATGTTTTAATTGGAATATTATTAAATTTAAAATATTAATTGACAATGTAAAAACAATGTAATGTTTTCCCAAATCATATTATTTTTTTTAATTCTCGAAAACATTCTAAATACTTTTCTAAAAGAAGCATAATAGAGTTAAAGGCTTTCTCTTTTTTATGAAAATTATATAATCACCAAAAATATTTAAAATTAAATGATATTATGTATGAAATCATTTTGATCATTTTTTCGTAGAAACTTAGTTGCTGAATTTAATTTGGTGAGGATAATCAATGGAATATTACTCTGAAATGCTAGAAAGTCTGACTCAACAAGATTAAACTAAAAAAAGCAATGGATTATTAAATATTATATCAATATTATGATTTCACCCAAATGAAATATCAATGTAATTATAATTTTCAATATAGTATTTCAAATCTAGCACATGAAAATAATATTTTCAAGAATCAACAATATCAAAGGAAAATTTGGATGTAATGCTTTCTTATAACACTCTTGGAATTGTAAATAAATGCAAGATTCAAAATTTCCATGCAAAACAATTGCAAATGAATGCAACAAACACCAGACACAAAATACTTTTATAATTTTTGGAAAATAAAAAATATCTTTGACAAATTTTTAAAAAAATGTATTTTGAGACAATGATAATAGAAGTAGTTTAATGGCTACCAGACGTTTAAATTTCCTCTTAAATTTCCCTTTTATTATACTTTGCAATCATATAGTATAAAATAATCTTGATCATTTACTTTCTCCATGCACAAGAATGCCAAATAAAACCTTAAATGTTAAAATTTAATTTAATTAGAAAACTCGTCTTTCATTCATTTAATAGCATCTAAATAAATATCAAATAAAACACACTTTAATGTTATGCATAAAATTTGTGAAGAAAAATAGTTTTCAATGGGAGACTAAATAATTTAATATTTTAAATAATAATGTAAAAATATAATTGGCAATAATGCACAACTTTACTTATGAAAAATCAAAATAAAAACAATATAAACTTGATTTTCATCTGTTGAGACAGTTGATGTGAGGCCTTTTTTTAAATACTTATCACTTTTTGAAGAATCACTAGACCAAATTTTGAGCACTATACATACACAAACCACGTTTCTGAAATTAAATGACAACTGGTAGGTAAGGTTTTGGAAACTGAAGATAGAAGGAGCACTCAAAAGTTGATATATTGCACAACCACAATGATGTTTAACAGCGGAGCAAGCAATTACTATATTGTAATGAAAATATGACCCAAAAGTTATGTGAATAGAACACCAGAGCAGGAATCAAGAACGTTGGAGGAAGTCACAAGTTGCATGGCATTGGAATACAACTGGAGAATGTCAGCGTTGTAGCCGAAGAAGAAAGACAGGGGGGGAGTTTTGTCTCGGGATTCAGCGCTAGCATCAGAAATCCAGTTGCAAGCGAGTACCCCTAGTAGCACACAAATATTGTACAATATTGATCAATGCTCGCAATATTGTTTAATATAGTGAGCATTGACTATTAACTATATTACACAATATTGTTTAATACGACTATATTACACACATTGAGCATTGACTATATTACACAACATTGTTTAATATTGTGTAATATAGTTAAATATCATATAATATCGCACAATATTGCACAATATTATGCTACAGGATGTGCTACCTGGGACGGACTCATCTTCGGGGCGGAGTACGGCGAGCTGCAATCTGACCAGCTAATTTTATTTCTTTAAATTCATTTGGGACTTTTTCGCAGAACTATTTAGTTGACTTTTATACGTGTAAAACATTTAAATTTTTTGTTGAAAACAGATAGCAGAGTCGTGGATAAATTCACGGTGAAGGCAGGATGAATTTTTAAGTTCGTTTTATTCCACCACGGGGAGAATGCATTATATACAAGCAAAAGCGACGGACACAAAACAGAACGACAGAAAACGGAATGAAGAAAAAGCTGATGTGTAAAAAAAGGGCGGTAAATGATTATCCCTGGTCTTAAATACCAAGATTTTGATAGGAAAAATTTGTTTTCAAAGTGCTTAAATCATTAGAGTTCGATTCTACAATACCTGCCTGATAGTCAAGGGAAACGGATATTTTTAAAGGTATGTGCTTGCTGTTCAAATTTTATCTCTCTCACTGAGCATGAGAATCTGTGGCTTTTACCCGATTCAGCAATTTTACACAGCATCTGATGAATTAATTAACTAGAACGAATGGAATGGATAAGGAAATAAGAGAGTATTTTAAAATGATGTTAGTATGGGCTAAATTAAGATAAAGCTTTGGGATTTAATTAGAGTTAAAATTAAGAGTTTACAATGTCATT
>JAOUZG010023799.1:26198-47267 GCA_026289955.1 Argiope argentata | reverse complement strand
ACAAAATAATTAGATTTAATTTTAATAGCATCACTTACCGTAACACCTAATATCTCAACTTTCAAATTTTACTAGAAAAAAATTGCCTTTTTTTCACAATGAATAAATAATATTTCTGATCTTTCTAGTTATAACCCATTAAAGCATCAGGCTACCTGAAAATCTGAAAATTGAATTAGGGAGTCCTGCAGTTAAATAGCTGTCTTCTTTAATGATAATTATATTTGGTATCACTGCTTTTTTGATAAGGAGCAATCTTGATATCGATTATTGTTATGCATGCTAAGCGAAAAAATGTTAGACAATCTCTTGGCTTTAAAGTTGCTGACATTAGCAATTTTATGTCAACAATGCGATTCAAAAGAAAGAGTTACGGTATCTATCTGATAAGTTAGTTTTGGAAAAAAAATCACATTTTATTTCATTTTTTCTTTCAAAGACTATTTATATACGCTTCCAAATCCGTATTTTTTTTCGTTTCTAAGACAATTATATCTTAAGATATAGATATTTCTTTAAATCAACATTAGTGAAAACAAAACCAGATGTAACATAGAAATAACCGAAAGTCAGTTTTTTTTCGTTTTAATGCTATTAATATTCGCTGACTTAAATTCACGAAAGCTTCTGTTGTGAAATTTGTATGAGTAGGGCATGTTAAAAAGAGAATAAATACTCAATTGAGAGGTTTAAAAATTTTATTAAAGGTCTCGACGGTAAAGAAAAGTTTACATATAATGTCATAAATAAATTTAAAAAACTATTACGGCACTGCAATAATATCTAATGTTGGTAACATATTGCAGATTCAAAGCGTAACACTTGCTGCATTTACTCATGTTTATTCCTGTAATAAAAAGTAAATGCATGTAAAATGTCCAAAGTGAAAGGATTCTTGATGCAAATACTAATGGTCACTTTCAAAAGGCAAAAAATATAAAGACTCAAGTGTAGAACTCCCGAATTACTGTAATGAATGTTATATAGCCTACTTATATTTCCGCAAAAAGTAAGACTGTTATAATTCGCCATGGTTCGATTGGCAGAGCATTGGGCTGCAAATCCTTTGGTCCCTGGTTCGATGTGCGGCCAACGCATTTTATCCAAAGACAGGAATTTTAATTTTAATTTGTTCCTATATATTTCTCTAAAATCGAGATGATTCTAGAATATTCTTTACCATTCGAGCGAGCCGACTCTCGAATGTTCTTCAGATGTATAAAAGCGGAGTTCTGCTCAGTTCTTCATTCTGTTCTCCAGCGAGTTGCTTGGTGCTAATAAACGAAATTGTTTCTAACCGTCCGTGTCTTAAATTCATTCTTCTTGGAAATATTAAATAATGGGAAAACACAAAATGCTTATGAAAATTGACCAATTTATTATGGATAATTATTTCAAATAACATGTTTGTTGAGTTGAAAACTTTGCTTTCAGGGCTAATATAGCTGTACTGTTATTCAAAGAAGGTCTGGCATAATACAAATTTTTAAAGAATTTCGTATTATTCTAGGTCTTTACATGCTAACGCTATACAGTAGCTTCGACAACGAGCGAATTGTTGCTACAAAAAGAGAGTCTTTGCCTGCTATCAAATTGTCAAAAAAATAATGAAAAAACAGCCTATTAAAAAGAAAATTAAATAATAATAAAGAGAATAAGGAAGGCATTTGTAACAAAATTGCTGAATTATAAGTGTTTAAAATCAAATATTATTTTAGATGTATACCAATAAATGTTTTTTTAAAGAATGTGTGTTTTGTCAAAATTTTATTACACAAAACATAATTTCACAAACACTTAGGGATATATTTTCTTGAAATTTTGTGTATATGTTACCAAAAGTATTATAAAGGCAGTGAAATAAAGATTTAGATCTAATGTTAATTGTTTTTGATTTTAAGCAGTTTATTTCCAGTAGTACCTATTATTTTGACAAAGATTTAATTCATTGCTTTTTAAAATATAATACGTTTGTGTTGTAAAAAAATTAATTAAATTAGAGAATTAGAATTTATTGTAGAACTTTTTCCATATTTTCGTTATTTCCTTTAATTTTACCTAAAATTATATTTAAATTATACTTAATTATTTTAAAATTTAAATTATATTTAATTTTTTATTTAAAATTTATAATATATACATTAAATTATATTAAAAAATTTCTAATTAAAGCTATTTATTGGTTTGAGTCCTAAGCATCAAGAAATTCTCCTAAAATTGATAATCAAAAAAAATTTTAATGTGCTTCAGAAACCAGGCACATAATTTTTTTTATTTATTTTAAATAAATGCAGATAAAAAAACTTTTATATTTATAACTTATAGGAAAAAAACGCCGTAAAGATAATTTTTCAAAGAAAATAAGTAGTTAATGGTTTAATCAAAATGGTTTAACAAAATTAGAAACGTTTCACATTTTTAATACATTTGTAGTAAGTTATTAAAAATACTAAATCATTTACATTTAAGTATTAATTCTGTTTAATTAGTACTATTAAAGATTTTATCATTATATTTGAATATTAGATAATTAACCATTAAATAAATTTTAATTGATTATTTATTATTTGTCTGTATTAGCAGAGAAATATTCTTCAACTATATTTTAAAAACATTCAATGGAAGGTTTAGACATGTTGACGCTTTCAGATGCTTGAGCCATGGAACCTTTTATATGCCCAAGTGTAGATGAAATGTATAATTTTTGGTTACGTAGAAAGTTAAACCAAAACATAATTTAATCTATATGAAAAGTAAGATCTCAAAGTCATTTTTGTTCATGATAAAAATAATGCAACCTCTGATAAAATTAAAAAAGAAAGGGATGACCCTAAGCTATCGCTTATGTTGCTTTTACATAAATATTTAGACTGATGAAAGGACACCAAATAATATAAAAAATCGGACGAAATAAATTGTAATTCAATTTTCAAAGACCCATCTTAGGTTTTAAATCCAGCTATAACTTATCATTTATTTATCGTGTTGATATCAGTGAACTTTTTTTATTTAAATAAGCAATTCAAACTTTGAGGTTAAATCCATTTTAAATTTTAGATAAACTCTTTAACTGTGATACAAGTGTAAACATATTGGTTTAAATATAACGGGAGCAGTCTCTTTTCGTAGAATTTTTTATGATTTTCGCAGTTAAATTTAATTTAAATAGAAAAACTTAATGCAAAAATTCACGTATCTTTATAATTTCCTGAGACATGCTATTTGGTTTGAAACGATTACAATCTTCCATTCGCTTTACATTCCATGTAAACATTTATATGGCAGAAGATCTTTGATTTCAAGTAGGTAAATTAAATTTAAATACTGAGTGATTTTCACATGATCAATTATTAGTTCAAAGTTGGGGGGGGGTATTTTCCCTATGTGTATTCCATACATAACCCTACGCTGTAAATTTTCAATTCAGTAAAATAATAACAATTTATAAAAAACAGTATCTTTTATTAATTTCAAATTTTGCGTTTACATATTGTTCTATCGTGTAACTTTGCATTTTTACTAACTGTAAATTATCAGCTGTCAAATAGTTTTTTAATAGCACTTTCCTGCCTTATTGGTGGCGATTCAAATCTTGCGGAAGTTTTGAAAGACAATTAGTGTGGAAATGTTCCTGTTTTACTTATATATGGCCAAACAGAGGTATAGTAAAGCATGCTGATCACTAACGCAAAATTTTTAAGAATAACAACTTGGTATATAAGTTACCAATAAAAACTTCTCACTGATAGGAAATCATCAATTGGATTTTTTAATAGGTTCAATTTTTTTTAATGACTGTGTTTTCTAATTAAAATGATTTTATTGATTTCGGATATGAGAATATTTTTAACAAATATTTGATCGTAATTTTTTTTTCTGTCTCCATTTAGCGCGTGAATGAGCAGTATTTTCATCATCATTGCTGCAAAAACCCTTTTTTATTTGGGATTTCTTTATTGTGAGCGGCAGAGACAGTGATCACTTCCAATTTTAGTCTCAAATTTCAATTCACATGTTGATAGGGATAAAACACAAAATTAAAACAAGAATACGAAAAGAAACACAAAACTATCAGAGTATCGATCGCATCCTCCTCGGTATCAGACCGTTTTTTTCTTTCCCCTCCTCTCTTCTCCCCCTCTCCATTAGGCAAGCGAGGTTGCCATAAGAGTGAAAAGGATCGCCAAAGTTGGCGTGCTTTACACGCCCCACCTAAACAAAAAATTAGCCGACATTGACTGATTTTATTGCATTAAGAATATTAGTATTTTCGGAAATTATATCGAAAAATCCTCAAAAGTTTACTTAATTTTTAATTAAATTAAATTTTAAATAAAAATTCCAAAAATAGCTTTAAGTTTCACATTTCCGATCCACCAAGGTATAAACGTACTAAATTTAGTAGCTGTAGGGTGTACTGTCAGGCCTGTAGAGCGTCAATTCACACGCACATTGAGCTTTATTATAAGTATAGATATATAGATATAGTTTTATAACGCATCTTTATTACAGTTAAAGAATATAAATATTAGTTTTACAATAATATTAGAGATATTTTTTGGATACCTTAGTTACTTTGAAAAATATTGTAGAAGCAGACGCATCCAGAATTGATAGCTAGCACGCACAAATTAAAGCTTCGCATCGATTTGGACCAATGATTCTGATATCCTTAATTTTGTTCATTTATTTATTTTAAAATAAATATGACATGTTTGGTTGGATGTCTGTATGTCTGGGAAATTCAAGAATTATAGTTCTATATGTTTCAAAAGCTGAGATCTGGAAATTCTTCACAAGAACTCCATGTTATGCCCTAACTTTTGGGGTGACTATCGTCACTCAAAAATTTATATATAAATTTTCGAGTTGCTCAAATGAGCCGATTTCTGTCACATTTCTCAATACAAACGGCTAATTTTCAGATGCAGATTTTTATTGATAGTGCTTTTAACGGCATTTAATTAGTTCTATATACTTGCGTTTTTATTTTTTATAATGGCTCGTCTTAGCTCTTACAATAACTACGTTTTTGATACTTGAGCTTCGTATTTTCAAGAACAGAGGTTCTTAAACGTCTAGACATTGCGACCCCCTTTTTAGACTAAGTCTTTTCGTGATTCCCCCCCCCCAAGTTTTAACTCTGTCTAAACTTTAAAACAATAACTAAACACTAGATAAAAGGTTAAGTTTTATCCTTAGAAAAACAAATAATTAGTAAAATAAGTATGAATTTTTGTCTTGTTTATAATAAGAAACAGTAGTATGGATTATTTTATATTAAGAGACCGTAGTACACCTCACTGATTTTATAATCTTGCAGTAGTTTTATATTTATTGACTTTCCGCTCCTACAGTTGCATGCAGTACGAAAAAGAAACAAAGATGACTCATAACATCGACGCGCCTGCGTATTTCCAGCTGTCTGCGCGCGCACTCTCTAAGCGGGCAATTGGCACTCGAGCGTCTGGTTTCTTGAGTAGCATTGCGAGCGAATACAATTAGAAACAAAATAACAATGGATACATTTTGGAAAATGGCCTTTTCAAGTAATGACGCTAGTGAGTGCGCGAAAACAATGTGCCGTAAATATGAGCAGTCATACATACAATTCGGTTTTATTGAACTAGTAAAAAAATCTCGATGTGTTGTATGCAGTGAAGTGTTGTCAGCGAAAAGCATGAAGCTTTCAAAAATGAAGTGCCATCTTGAAATAAACATTTTGCTCTGAAAGACAAACCAGTGGAATTTTTCCCTAAGAAAACTGTTATCCTTTCGAATTCAACAGGTAAGCACTACAGATCTTTCTAATGTTAGTAAAAATGTTCTTAAACTTCATACGTGGTAGCGCTCAAAATTGAAAAAAAGGGAAACCCCATACAATAGCTGAGGAATTAATTCTTCCAGCAGCAATTGATATGATTTCAAATATAATCAGCCCCCAAGATGCAGAAAAGCTAAAAGAAATCCCGCTATCAAATGATATAACAGCAAGACGGTTATCAGACATGGTTGGAGGTGTTCAGAGTCAGCTAAAGAAGCAAATAAAAGATAGTACTTTTTTTGCAATTCAATTGGATGAGTCAACAGATGTGTGCTACATTGGTATGATTGCAATGATTCTATTTATGAAAACATATTCTTTTGTTAGCCCCTGCCCAATGATACAACAGGTGAAAGTCTTTATGAGGTGTTCGTTGAAGCAATCGAACCTTTTGAAATTGATTGGAAGAAGTGCGTTTCTATTTGTAGTAATGGAGCAAAGGCTCTTACGGAAAATATGAGTGGCTTGATTACCAGGTTGAAATAATTTTTAATACTGAACGCAAGTTGGGTCCACTACTTTTTATGCAGGCAAGCTTTGGCAGCTAAGCACTTGTCAGATGAATTGCGACAAGTTTTTAATGAAGTGGTCAAGATAGTGAACTGCATCAAAAGTCGTCAACTGCAGAGTAGGTTGTTTGCAAACTTGTGTGAAGAGGTAAGAGCTTTGCATAAGCATCTTCTCTTTCACACTGAAGTATGGTGGCTATCCCGTGGTAATGTGTTGAGCGGGCTGTTTGAATTAAAGTCAGAAATGTCAATATTTTTGGTTGATAATAAACCCGGACTTTCCACTTTTTTCAGTGGTGAGAAGTGGTTGGTAAAGCTTGCCTATTTAGCAGTTACCTTCTCTCGTCTTAATGTTTTGAACTTATCCCTTCAAGAACCAGACAAAACTGTTCTGTACGTTCAAGGCAGAGTAAATGCGTTCGTTAAAAAACTTGGTGTTTGGAACGCAAGAGTTAAAAAAGAAGATTTTGAAAATTTTACACTTACTCAAGAGTTTGTAGAGTATGTGTCGGGTATTGGCGCCATATTCCTTGACACCTCATCTCTCTAACTACTAATATTTTCTCATCTCGAAGCTTCGATTGAACAGTTTATGGATTACATTCCATTTAAGGATATGAGTGGGGTTGTGCGGGTTGTCAATGCGTTCATTGAACAAGCCGTAACAAGAGCCGAGCTAAGTGCCTATCGTCAAGATCAACTGATAGAGATTTCAAGTGATCAGTCAGCTCAAGTAACTTTTAGCAAAACTTATATCGACAAATTTTGAATACGTATTAAAAAGGAATACGCATAACTGTCCACCACAGCGTTAAAAACTTTGATGCCATTTATTTGCATCTTACAACTGTGAACAAGGATTCCCTATAATAATGAATTTAAATACAAAATCAAAAAATCGTTTGACACTGGAAAATAACATTGTTTTTGTGTGTTACAAAACTCATTCCACACATTAAAAAATGGGTTAATTCCAAACAAGCTCATGTATCCAACTAACTAATAGAATACAAAAATCAATTTGTATGTGTATTAAAAGCTTTATGTGTGTTCTTTTATAATAAAAACTACAACAATAAATCTATATTCTTTAAACTTTTCTTCTACATCTCGCGCACTCCCTGGATACATCCCGCGATCCACCTTTTGAGAACCTCTGTTTTAGAATATTCGTGGTTTAATTAAAGGCTTTCCCTTATTCAGCCAAATGGAATGCTTTATCCGCATTCATACTGGTAGATTTACATGTTAACATTGAGGGCATAAAGCTTTGGTGGATAAATCTGTCATTAAAATGACTAAAAGCTCTTTTAGTTTCGATGAAATTTTCTTTGCTACTAGGAACAAATCACTAACAATAAAACATTGTCACCATCAAATATTTTTTAACTTGACAATGATAATTCTTATGCTTATCTCTGTGGTGAATGAAGGCATAAAAGTATTCCGAATAAATATTTGTTAAAAATTGTCTTATATCCGCAGTTAATCAAATCAAGTTAATTAGAAAAAATAATTATTTTAAAAGTTTGAACTGATTAAAAAGTTCTGAAAAAAAAACTTTGTTCGATCGTAAAACGCTTCATTTTTACGAACCCTTAACTGCCAGCAGTCAAACAGTTTCTTAATAAAGTTGCCAGCACATTATTGTACGAATAGAACACCAAAGAGTACAAATCAAATAGCAAGAGAAATTTTTTGGTATCTTGCTTACAAATCCAACAGCAAAAATCTCATGGATTAAAGAACATGCAAGAAATATAGGCAATAAAAAAGCGGACCAACTAGCAAAGGACGCAAAGCGAAATGGGCAATCTTATATACAAACACAGCTTCCTAAACCATATATAAAAGCTCTCCTTCGGAAAAACCTGCTAGAATAATGACACATGTTTTGGAGCAATGGTGACACAGGCAGAAAAGTTTTTAATATTCTGCCTGCAGTCAACCTTCGTCCTACAAACTGGATCAGAGAGGATATTATTTTCTTCTCAGAACATGGTCCTTTTCCAGCCTACCTTAAAAGGTTCAACCTTTCTGAGAGTTCAACCTCGTGTAGTTGTGGTGGGACTGGCACGGCACTTCATTATGCCACGGAATGTATCCTCACAATCTCTTGTCATATGAAAAAACCATCACCAATAATGGCTAAAAAGAGTCGCCAGCAACCACCTGTCCAGGCAAAAAATTCGCATGATAATTAAATGTATAAGTGAAAATAGAGGTCTATCCCCGCCTTCCTAGTCCTCAACATCAAGACTAAAATTGACAAAGACTGGGGATATGAACAAGCAGTTTCCTATCATACACTTCAATCGAGTATCTCTTCGCTTCCACAAGCCAAATTATTTTCCATCTCATTTTAATATCTGAATCCTCATCTAGTGTGTCATAAAATAAAGTGAACTCAGAATATATGTATATCTTAACACATTTTATATTTCAGCCTGTAATTGTTTCAAATTATTTTTCAAAGTCGGAAATTGCTATAAACGGTTCATTTCATTATCATATCTTATATGCTTGTAAATTATGCAAATAGTTTGTTTTTTGTTTTTTTCCTTCTGTAAATGTTTTGATTATTAAATAAAAATCCCGTACATGCCCACCAAACCGTGAAGTGACCAGAATGGTCACAGATACAGGGGTATGCGACGGCGTTCTGTTCTGTACGAGTAGAGTTTGTTTTAAGTCTGGGGACACCTTCACAAAATAAAGACAAAGGATTTTGTGTGCGTGCGTGTGCGTGTGTGTGTTAAAGTACATTTGAAGAATAAAAAGTAATTCTTTGAGATATACAATATTTTTTTTATTCACTTTCTGTATTGTGAAAAAAAAAGATGCATTTTTTGGTTACTCGACTCGTGAGCCTTGAATGTGTAATTTATCACGTTAAAAATCCTGCATTTTCCAAATTTAATTTACCCACTTGAAACCAGAGATTTTCTGACTTTTAGATGGTCATTAAGAAAGTAAAACGAATGGAGGACTGTAATTGTTTCATATCAAATATCATGACAGTGAAAATTATAGAGATACGAGAATTTTTTGCATTAGGATTTTCTATTTATTTATTAACTTTTAAATCTTGACTTTCAAGCTTTGAAATGTCATTTAAATGCTTTATTAAGTAATATTTATTATAAGTGACAGTTAATTTGCAATATTATTGGAGGCTTTTATGCACGTTACAATTAAAACCTCAGAAAAAATATTAAAAAAACAGAGTTTTCTGTTACAAATTTAAAGACATACATTTCCTTCTATACCATAGATAAAGAGATTATCTAAAAACTAATATACAAAGTTCAGGTGCTTATTGAAAAAAACAGTACGTATATATCAACACGATATCCGAAAACAATAGCCATAATAATAAAGAATCTTGATACTAGAATAATCCTGTTGAATGATGTCATATCAAAAATTTAAATAATTGTGAAATAATCTCAAATTATTTATATTGTCCAAAAGAAAATTCAGATAAAGAGTTTTTCATACGATTTTGAGATAAATAAATGATAAGTTATAGCTGCATTTAAAACCTAAGATGGGTCTTCAAAATTCAAATTACAATTTATTTCGTCCGATTTTTTATATTATTTGGTGTCCCTTCTTCAGTCTAAATATTTATGTGTAAACAACACAAGCAATAGCTTAGAGTCGTCACTTTATTTTTTATTTTGATCGGAGTTTACATTATTTTTATCATAAACAAAAATGAATTTGAGATAATACTTTTCACATGCTTTAAATTATATTCTAGTTTAATATTCTAGGTATCCAAAAATTATATATTTTTCATCGATATGGACATTTCGGTGTATAAAAGGTCCCGTGGCTTTAAACCTCATAAGCGGCTTTAAACCTCATTAAATCTAAATCTGCCACTGAATATTTGGAAAAATGTGTAAGAATACTTTTCTGCTAGTAGAGTCAAATAATGAATAATAAATTGATGTTTATTTAACAGCTAATGGTTAAAGATATTAATTAAATATAATGATAGATTCCTTAACAGCCCCAATCAAGCAGAATTAATTCTTAGATGTAAATGATTTGCTATTTTTAGTTAGTTATTACAGATGAATCAAAGAATACGTAACGTTCTTAGAATTGTTGAATTTTTTTTTTATTACTAAACGGTTCATTACTTTTTTTCCATGAAAAATAAACTTTGAAGCACTGTATTTTTTTAATATTTCAATAACATCTCGAAAATAAGGATTAAAATCATGTCATCAATCATTTTGTATCATGTCAAAACATAATTTCTGGAATGGCCAAGCACCACGTGCTGGTGCAAGTTAAATTATATTTTTGTTCATTTTAATTGTTTCATCGAATGAGTCACTTTAGTATTGCAAACGATTCAAAAAACTTTGTCTCGAATTTATTGTTTAAAAAAATCCCAATTTCTATTTATTTCATTTCATATGATCAGATGCTCAAAATGACATTTTTTTAGGTTTTATTTGCTGTAGTCATTTTTTTAATCAGAGGTTTTATAAATGCGATGGCAGCACGTTATTAAAATCCGATTATTATTTTTTTACAGGTGCTTGTGTAGATATTTTTTTTTACTTTTTCGCCTAAATTTCATTTTTTTTTTTTGCCTACTTATTTTCGTTGACGCCAAAAGCCTCTTCCCAAAACTAACATCAGGGCAGGGGATTAAAAAATTGGCCTGCGACCAACTTTTACACTGTTCATTCTCTTTATTAAGATCAAGAAATTAAGAAACAAAGCAATTTATTAAACAAAAGTTAAAGAGCAAAAAAGATGCTATATATTTGATATAATTAATAAAAATGGTCATTTTTGGCTCCTTGGAGCAAAAAAAAAAATTACAAAAGCCAATATTACATGGTTCGTATGATAGATAATACATAGTATGTCTCCCAGACGATACAATACGGCAAGGTATGGTACGGCTAGGTACATACCTAGGATTCTCTAGGATTTTTGGCCCAGGGTTCTCAGAAATATTTGGATGTTTTCGCCTAGAATTTCTACTCATTATATTATTTTAATTTTAAAAAGTATATGAAATTCATTTATTTATTTAATATACTTTTGGAGCATTCAAACAACCTAAAAGACTTACAAATCCATCAACGGAAAATTAAATAAAAAATAATGATGTACACTAAAGTCTGTCAAGACTAAAAAATGTATATTACTTTCTCAAAAATTACCGTCCGCTAAGTTCTATATTCAACCTCTGCGTGATATATTTATTTATATTATCACAGATTTTTAGGCACATATAGCATATGAATAGAAAGACGGGCACGTGTAATAGATACAAGACTCGTAGACAGTGAAAATTCCTGCATCACTTTCTCATCTCGATTGTAGCTTGGTGTTGAGCAATTCTATGAAGATTCGTAAACACTAAAGGTTTGTCAGCTGCAGCGAAGTTGATAGAAACGCGAGTGTTTGATATTTGAATTATAAAAATGCTTATGACTTTTTCGATACAAAAAAGTGAAATAGTCTTGACGTTCACAGAAGTAAAATAAACAAACTTTTGAAAATTCAATCTCGCTCACTTGAAATAAAATGGGAAGGGGTGGGAAATGAATCATTCAAACAAACAGAAAAATCAAAATGCCTATGTTTCCTTTCTTTGAAAGGTTGTAAATAGCATTGATCTATGTTTAAAAGAAATCAATGCAATAAATTACCAATTTAGTGGATCCTTGATTAAATGATAATTTCTTACGATACAGAATTCGAATAATTTAGCGAATTGAATGGGAAAAAAATATACTTAGAAGGAAACTTTGATAAAATTTTAATTCCTTTTTTTTTCGCTTTTGTAATTCAGGCACTATGCCTATTCCATGGTTTATATTGGCATCAATTATTATCAATGATAGACAGTTCGACTGTATTCCTTAGGTTGAAAGCTCGAGACCCGCCAGCCAAAGACTCTCCCTGTTTGGTGGTGACTGGTGCAAGTTAAATCTGTCATGGTCACAAAGTCCTCCATGTCCAGAGTAATATCACTGTGGGTACTGGGCCAGAGGTTATCTTCTCTGTTCCTGATCTAAATTACGATCAGTTGGTGAATGAATGAGATGCAGGAATGAAGTCAGCCCCCTGAACAGGGTTTGTGGCGTGTGTGAGCTAGACGCCAGGCTTTTGCACGCGGGTGCTCAGGGGTCCATTAATCCGTGTGCCTTTGGACGGGTCGAAGAGTCTGTACTATAACTTACTCTCAGAAACTACTGCACCCCTCTTTCTGTTGTGAAGCGGAACACGACAACAACAACTTTTACCTCATTATCAATTTATAATTACGCATGGGAAAGAAGATACACCTCCGATCAATTGTTTCTAATTGAAAGTGATATTTATTGAAAATATCGTTCTCGAAGACAGCACATTAGTTGGACACAGAAAAGAAACGAACACATATTGACGGCTAAGCACACAACGTCTTGTTGAGAAGTTCGCAGGAGGAATATGCGCAAGAATCAAGCCAGAGGCCTAATCAAACAGATATTCTTACACGAGAAAAATAGTCCGCTCGCTCCATCCCAACACCCCCCTCCTGCGAGTGATATTTTCCGAGCATTTATAATAGGAAACGTAAAATTTAATTCACACAACAATACAAAAATTACGTGTACATACAAAAATTAAGAAATTAACAAAATATTTTTTACAGAATATTTTAATTTTTTCCTCATTTACAGCTTTTGTAAGAATATCTGCAAACAACCATTCTGTTTGAACATATTCTAATTTAATTACATTGTCTTCAAACAAATCTTTCACAAAATGAAAAAGTAAGTTCATATGTCTTGATTCATTTGAGGACCTGGTGCATTTAACCCACTGAATTGTTGCTTGACCATCTGAATTTAAAGTTACAGCATCATTTATAAACTGTTTACAATTTAACTCGGTTAATAAATTTACAGTCGAAATAATATCTTTACACATTTCAGAAATAGTTACTAACGCTTCACATGTTGATAGACTGACGATTTTTTGTTTATAACATTTCCAAGAAATTAATGAATTACCTCATAAAATTACTCCACCAAGGAAGAATTTGCCATTTTCTGCATTCCCCCAACTGGCATTAGAATTTACATTAAAAAAATCAAATTTACTATCATAAAACAATTTTTATCTTTTGAACCTATTAAATATCTTTGTACTCTTTTAGCCAAATTATAGTGTCTTTTTTCTGATTTATGATTGAATTGTGACAAATTTGTTACAAATGATTAATCAGGTCGCGTTCTATTAGCTAAATATAAAAGTTCACCTATTAATTCTTAGTACATCGTGATGTCAATCAGTTCATTTATAGAAGGGAAACTCTTAGCTTCTCCTTTTACAATTGGAGTTTTAACACTTTTACATTTTTCGAGATTATGTTTAACCAATAATAATTCCATATATTCTGAATGACAAACTTCTACCATTTTCAAGTTTAACAATTTCTATACCTAAAAACTTAACGGGTTTTTTTCTCATGCAATTCAAATATACTTCTTATACTATTTACAATCTCTTGATACATTTCATCATTATTAGAAAAATTGCTAAAACATCTTAATACATACATAATATAAAAATATTTTGACCAATGGTTTTAACGGACACACTAGTCAGAAGCCAGTTGCATCAGTCTAATTTTTTTCTGATTTATCTTTTATAGTCATATACATGTATACCAGATTGAGGTAAGCCATAAATACTCTTTCGCAACTTCCAGCTCCAGACTTTCTCCAAACTTTTTCAGCTCCAATTAATTTTTCATAACCAGGTGGAGGTGACATACAAACAGTTATATAAATATGCAATTTTGGCATCAAAGAACTTAAAATATAAATTTAATTTTGATGCAAGTGCCATTAACTTTCTGAAAAATTTTATGTTCACAACCGGTGAATAAGACTCTTTATTTATTTATTTTTTACCTCTAATCTATATATTTTTTATTTGATTAAAACCTGTTGCTACAAATCTCGCTTTGTAATTTGCTTCATCAGAGATACTTTGTTTAAATTAATATACCCATTTGCTTTTTATAAATTTTGTTTTTTCAGGCTTAATTACTATTTCCCAAACTTCGTGTTTATTTAACAAGTCCACTTCCTTTTTCATTCCTTTTTCCCAGTTCCTCCAATCGACATTATTTTTTGCTTTTAAGTATGTATTCTGAATTTTATGAGCAACATTAACTAACATTTGTTTAGAATTGAGCCTTTCCGAACGTCCAATTGGGATCTGATTTATGATATTATTACTAGACTCAACATATGGTATTTCTTTTTCATCCCTTATAGTGGAATCTGTCTGACGCAAAGTTCTTCTATCGTATATAATTGATAAATCACTATTCTCATTCTCTGCCGATTGAGCAGAAATTTCTAAACTAGATATTTCCCTTTTTGTTTTTGATTTATTTCACATATCGCTGGAAAAGTTTCAAGAAGTGAATTAATATTCCAAGTTTCTGCTTTCGTTTTCCCCAAATAATTACTACCTTTTACAGATTTTCTACACCTCTAGTTAGAAAATTGTTCATAATGTTTCATCAAAGTAGCTTACCACAAGATGTACCAAATCAGAAAGGCCTTTGTAATTTCGCATGCATGGCTTTGATCTGTATTAACGCATGCATGAATTTGTATTATGGATGTCAACAAAATAGGTGCATAAAAAACTTTTAGACTTAACTGAAACTCTTTTTCTAAACCTCTAGTAAGAAAATTGTCCCCGAGATTTATCAAAGAATCTCTAGCTGTTCCTTATAAGCATTCTTTATGCATTGAGTGTATTGACCGTTCTGAAGGGGAGGTTGGAGGTGTTTGATTTGGAACGATGTAGCTCCGCAATATTCTCGTTGTTTTTGCTGTTGTTATTAGTGGTGCCTGCCATGGACAGGTTTTGCGAGTCATCAGCAAGTTTTAAGTCTAAAGAAGCGTCTCTTATTTCAAAGTAGCGCCAACTAGGGCCAAGAGTTCAACTTAGCTATTCATTCATCACAGTGGCTTGCTCAGCCCCTTTTAACAAAGAGAAGGGGCATTCATACAGCTTACAGATAGAACAAAGAAGAACATTCATGCACGAACCGGGACTTGGACCCGGAATTCCCAGCCCTCAGCAAAGATGCACAATCTCTGCGCCAGGACGCTAACAATGCTTTCAGTTTTACTGACCGAAATGTAATAATGTAATCTCATTTGAGTTTGTTCAGTTTACTAAGAAAGGTGAAGAATGGGGTTGATTTACATCTACAGTATCATTTTCCGTACACATAAGTAGAAGAAGTATTGAAATAATAAAAAGAAACTCATGATTTTAAATAATCTCCAAGTTTTTGATCTTCTGATGCTTGAACTTGAGAGTGAAAAACACATTTTCCGATTGTGCCTGCCTGTCTGTTAGTAAGATAATTTATTTGTACTAGTTGTGTGAAATTTGATACATCATGATCAAATTACTGGATTTTTGTGAAGTTTTCATAAAAATTCGTTCAAAGGATGTCGGTTTGTAGAACTGCTCAAGTACAAGTAAACACAATAGATTCACTCACCTTATAAAAAACAGAAAATAAATAATTTCTTGATTTTTTCCACCACTCAATTTTTTTGCATGCATTGCCAATGTCTTTTTGGGGGGAATTGCATTGATCTTTGTCGACAATCGAGCCATTCTTCCTTCCGTATTGGTATTATTTATTCAATGATACACAATATGAAAAAAGCATATTTCTTTTTAAAATTGAAATATACTACTGTTTCCCTGTTATCGAAATTACTTTTGACATCCGTAATACCCTGGTATATGCGATTACTTTGGGATATCTCTTAACGCCATTGGATTATCGAATTGTTGCATGTCCCAATTACTTTTAAAAAAATTGTAAATGTTCGCTTAACCCACTTAAACAAAGCATTATTTTTCTAGCACTTGAAATTGTTTTCTCAGAATAAACAGTAAAATGGGTAATCTGCTACTACTAAGAGCTACTTGGAGCTTTCCTGAACGGTCACCATCAGGTCTCAATATTTTCTGTTATCAAGAAGACTTGTAATCATGGTTTAACTATATAAAATTTTGAAAGATCATTTTTCTCTTGAATCTTTTGATCATCTGCCTATTTTCAGGCTTAAAGCCTTAGATCACCGAGTTTTAGAATTTAACTGGAAAATATTTACTCTAATATCCTTTGCTTAAGAGGGATACACTCTGCAGGTATCAGCTTTAAATGTTATCTCGAAAATTTTGCAAACTAATACTATTTTATTTGTTTTTCCTTACTTTACACATAAATCACATAATACCGATAATTTTCCTATTTCTTCTTCTTGTAGAAATATTAAATGTACTGAAAAAAAAGCTGCAATCAACAATGTGATAAAACAATACGAGGTAACATTTTCTGTTCAGAAGTTTCGGAGTTCTTCTTGTAGAAAAATCACGCATTCGGTTATATTATTATACACTTTTATCGATCAGGAAACAATACTAATTGATTAGAATTGCGTTAGATAAAAAGTGGCCTCCCTTGCAGGTATCATACATTTTCGGAAAACACCTCGAATATTCAAGTATTTTAATAGTTACAACATGCACCGTTTTGGGTATGGATTGATTTGAAATTTGAATATGCATCTGTTTTCTTATAGATCAACACGTTCTTAAAAATTGGTAAGAATACTTTAAGCCTTTAACCAGATATTAATGTTATTAAAATCAAATATTTTTCATTTTCTAATAATCTCTCTGTATTTGAAAAATCTTGAGTCCGCACAAACTATTATTTTTTATAGACTGAAAAGCATATATTAAGAGGGATGCATTTTACTCCCATCATGAGCATGGTTTTCAATAAACAATCTTCATGCATTCATATACATTAGGGTGGAACGGAAAATATCAGTTTTTGATTTTTAATTTTCGACAACACGAGAAAGTTGCCTTTGGGTGCCGGTAAAAAAAAACATGAATAGGTGTTGAAATGGCACAAATATGTTAAAATTTCATAAAATTGAAATTTTTGCCACATTTTAAAGTTTTTTTAAACCAAATAAATAACTTTTGATTCTTGATTTCTAATAGAGCTGAAAAGATGCCTTCTGGTGTATATAAGAGAAATGAAAATCATAAAAAATATTAGAGTACGTTTTGAGGTCTCACTTCTCTTAGCATTGATCGCGCCTGTCAAAGAAGTCGGGAAAAGTCAGTAATCGAGTCCGTTTAATGCAACAACGAAGTAGAAACACACATTTTGCATCTGCAACATGTGTTATTGCATCTGAACAATCGTTAAGAAAACAGAAATAAAAAATGCAAAATTTGACATAAAAATATTTTTTTATACTTTGTAATTAATAATTTTTTTCCTTATGCTTGTATATGTTTTTAAATCTTTTTTTTGTAACATATATAAACGAAAAATTCATAAACTATTTTATCAAACGTAGTAATTTTTCAATTTTTTACAAGCTTTATGTTCTCTGCGACATCTCGAAATATTGTTGTATTGCAGCCAGATTTAATTTTTTTAAATCTAAAAGTTGCCCTTTCCCCACTATTGACAAAGTAAAACCTGAAAACAAAATTTAAACACCCTCTTCAAAAATTTCCATTTTTTTTTTACAGATTTTAAACTTTTTTTCCATATTTTAAAATATTGCAACAAAATGTTTAAATATTTTTGAACCTAAATTTTTTTTCCAAACTAAAATGTAAATTTAAAAAAAATTTATGTCATTTCGTTTCACCCTAATGTACATTCCGAATCTAACATTCATGCTAAAACTGCTTCTCAGATTGCCAATTTTCGCTACTGCTCCTTGTAAATAAAAATATATTTTTTTATATTCTATGTTTACTTATAACTTCAGATTAAATTCCAAATAAACTCTGGTTGAAAACCACTATTTATTCTGATTGCTTAAGTTTATAGCAGTCTTTGAAAACGAGAAGATAACATGTGTAGGGAAACAATCTTTTGATGATCCACTTTTGTAGCAGTGGTTTTTAGTTTTTTTTAATTTTCTTGAATATTAAATATAGAAAAAGTATTTAAACGTTAAAAAAATCGAACTTTAAATTTTCACAGGTTTCCTTGAAATACAAAAACACTTTTTTTGGCATTATGAGTGTTTGTACATAATTATATTTAATATGATTGTTTGTTACGAGGATTTTAAACAAAATTTGTATATTTCTACAATTTTTGAGCAAACACATTCAAAGGATATCTGTCAGGACCAATAACTACAAAATACAAAATTCCAAATAAATTAAATTTGGGGTACAGTTTTATGATCTGAAACAGAATATTTTATAGAAGTTTGAACCAAACCTGTCCATCTGTCGATCTGTACTTTCAAATGAACTAAAACGCGACTAACTTAAAAACAAAGAACATACATCAATGATAACCGAAAGAAAAATTCTTCTGATTTATTGTGTTGCTGGAAGTGACTTATCATTTAACTCGTTTCGAACTTGTTAAATATTAATGAATGAGTTTTAATTTCTTTAATTAAAGCCTTCGTTTATTTAATAGAATTTTCAAATAGTAATCATAGTTATTAAATTGTTATAAATGCGTCAATAATGAACTAATAAGCATGTATTGCTCTTTCAGAAAGTAATAACATTTTTTAAAAAACTTGTTTGGAATAAAATAAAGTTGTAATGGCATTGCAATTCTGCGAGCGCGCTTGAGACGAAAACAAGATTCCGTTTGTTTGTTTTCGCCAACGAAATTAACATCAATCTTTACCGTTAAGTAATAAGATTCACTTCTTTTTGATTATTTGTTCATTTATTTTTATAATGTGAGAGCATTATTTTAATTTGTTTTGAGGCTTTTGAAGCCACTAAATGAACAAGCAACAAAATTGGCAATTTGTAATTTGAAGGGATTAGTTTTTCAATTTTAAGATTATTAAAGAATGATCAAGAAGGTTATTGGCAACTTCCCGTCAATAAATTGTTACAAATTGGCGAGACTATCCACAGTGTATCCGATACTCCTGTCTGGCTAGTAAAGGGCAGGGTCTTAAGAAGTTATCGCCCGAAGAGACCCAAATAAAAAAAATGGGAATGATACAGCGAGGAAAAAGTGATGCATATATCAAACGTTATATATATATATACAGGTTGGTAAAGAAAAAACAACTTCCCCTATATAAGAAACAATAGCGGCCTATCCACTGAACCAATCGAACGAAAATTTCATGCAAGGTTTTTTGAAGGTATGTGCTGGATGTTAACATGATTTTAAACAACACAGAGCTCGCAGTTAAGCTCGCAGGTTATTCAAACTGAAATTTTCTACTCGAAATTTTCTAATATCAATTTACATTTTTTCCCTACGCAAATTGATCAGCATATTGAAAACTCACAAATGGCGTTGGAACGATTAGTGTGTGACAAAAATTGTTAGCGTAAAACATCTGCAAAGAAGCGCATTATAAAGGACTGATGACAACATAGAGAGGAAGGAAAAAAAAATATTTATTGAACAAGAAATTTTTAATTACAGGTTTTTCAACGTGTTCACCTTCTGAGGCGACATCGCATTGCATTCGGAAGATTATGGGCAACAATTCTAAATGTAACATGAAAGGAGGACTCTGCATAACTTTACGTGTTGTGGCATCTTTTAATTCTGACATATCTCGTGGACTAGGCATGTATTCCTTAGATTTCGGATAACCCCAGAACCAGAAATTCATAGGAATGGGGTCCGGGGAATACGGTGGCCATAAAAAGGCAAAGTTGCGACAAATGATTCTATCGCCAAAGTATTGGTGCAGCACTGATCTAACACATTGGGCGATGTGTTCGGGAGCCCCATTTCGCATCCATGCAGTGTCACTAATGACATTTCGTTGCTGCAGTTGTAAAAAAACGTAATTCTGCTACATTGATTCATACCGAGAACTTGTGGCAGAGCAAGATTTCAAACCCTTGGTTGTGACCTATTCGAAGAAGTACGGAAAAAGAACAAATGTTCTAGCGAGCCGCGCCGCGCAGTCACTTTGGCTTCGTGTAAAGGTTTTAATCAGTGAACACAGTTCTTGGTGTCAAAATTTCCAGTTAAAGAGAAGTGTGCCTCATCGTTCCATAATATCCGAAGCGGCCATCTGTCACCTTCATAATATATGATGAGGAAAACTATTTGCGAAATCCACAGGCAATTGCTCATCTCCATCCTGCACCATCTGGAAGAGCTGAAACCGATTAGAAAACATTCATAGAGCAGAGCGCAGAATCCTGAGAATTGTGGTTTTCGATAAATCCAAATCGTGAGCAACACTTCTTGCAATAGACGATGGACCTGCAGTAATCGTGTTATGCACTTCAACTAGAACAGATGGTCGTCTGGATCGAGGTCGATCGCAAATGCATTCAATTTTCTTAAACTGTCTTACCACATCACGTACCCTTCTTAAGGAACATGGGTCTCGTCTTAGCTTGTGATTTCGCCTATAAATTCGTTGTGCTTCGGTAGCATTTTCCTGTTTCAGATAAAGCAACTTTATCTATTCACCTCGTTGTTTCTTGTAAGCATCATCTTGTTTGCACAATCAAACATCTGACTGAAGAAACACTCTTCCCACACTCTTTTTAAAGATTTTTCAAACAAAAAATGCTTTGCACGTGGTTTTCTGTAATTGGTGCTTTTACTGTCTAACCATGTGTATTTTGCAAAGTGCGTCAAAGCCTCTCCTCTCT
>JAOUZG010023799.1:4225-16198 GCA_026289955.1 Argiope argentata | reverse complement strand
ATTCCATCAATTATAAAATTTATTTCCCTATATTCCATCAATTATAACATTTATTTCCCCATATTTCATCAACTGTAACACTTATTTCATTTTAAGTATCTCCTTAATTATAACATTTAAGTCCCTATATTTTCTCAAGTGTAACACTTGGTCCCTTGTAGTCCATCCATTGTTAAAAAAATGTCCGATATTCCCTAGGTTATAATATTTAGTTCCCTATATAGCATCAATTGTAATTCTTAGTTCACTATATTCTCTTAGTTAGTTCCCTACATTACTTCAATTGTGACACTTAGTTTATTTTCTGTATTTCCTTAGTTGTAACAATTGTGTCTCTATATTTTCTTAAATGTAACACTTGGTTCCCTGTCAAATTTCAATAGTAAAATTTATTTCCTTATATTCCCTCAAATGTAACAATTAGCTCTCTATATTTCTTACATCATAACAAGGTCATTTATTCATTTTTGACAGCTTTGCTGCAAAAGCAAAAGCAAGAAAGAAGTTACTGACGCCTTGTTTCCACCCTGACGAATTGAGACAGCATTTAATTGTCTTCAATAAAAGGTCTGAAGAGTTAGTTGATTTTTTAAAAGGCGAAATAAATAAAGAATTTACTGCCATTGAAAATTTCATACTGCTTTGCACTCTTGACATAATAATGGGTAAGATATCACATACGGTTATGCACATCTGCAATTTAAAAACGTCTTATAAAAAAGTTTTTTTTGTTTACTAGTTCATGAATTATATAGCAAATATATATGCAAATAAGACAAATGAAGAAAAAAAGTACAATTGGCTTGTGGATCGTATAATTTATCTGGTGACACGACCATGCTTCTTAGACGACATCTTGATGAAAGTAGGATCACCACACTATCAAACAAAAAGATTTGTAATAAATTTCTTTTAGTTAAATATGTTATTACGTGGATTACGTATATTTTGAAGGGGGATTTCAGGGGGTTTGAGATATTATTTTTCTAGTTTTCATTTGAGTTTTTTTAAGAATGATCATTTGAAACTTTTATTTCTTAAAGACAGTGAATTTCTTCAGTTTTTTAAATAATTCTGAAATACTGAATAATTAATTAATTTTATTTTAGTGTTCTAGGCTTTTATAATTAATTACCTTATAATTCTTTTTAATACAAAATTATTTTTATAAAGTATGATTTCATTGTAGCGATTTTATATGTCTGTTAAGGAGTTTTAAAAGAACAAACTTTTTCTGATTTGATAATAAATTAGAAAACTTTTTTTTTCTATAAATACTATATACAAATTATAAAATTCCATTTTTTTATAAATAAATATTTATTTACAGTGGAAAAAATATTTAGTTGTGAATCTGTAAAATAATGAAATACCTTCATCCATTGGAATTACAATTCACATTAAATTAATATGCTTATTTTAAATAATAAAAACTAAAATATTTTATGAAATCTATCTCTTAAAACTAAATCTATTTTATCTATAAAATGTTTTAAAATATGGGTATATATATTTTTAAGTATATTAAAAGTTTTGCTTATAAAATAGTAAGCATAGATTATAAAATTCAACATTTTAATCCATTAATATATTTTTCCAATTTTATAGCTTTGAAACGTTTTTTATCATGTCAGAACATGATCTTATTTTTGGGATGAAGTTTTTGGCATCAACAAAAATCCATAGGAGAAAAATAAAAATTTTATTATTTGCATGAGCATCTAAAAAAATCAGCTTTTACTAACGTGTTGTCACTGCATTTTCAAAAGCTCTGATAAAAAATATAAGTTAATGACTACAGCAAATAAATCAGAAAAAAATGTAATTTTGAGCACATGTGTGAATGAAATGAAATAAATAAGAAATGTGATATTTTTTAAACAAAAATTTCGAGGCAAAGTTTTTTTGATCGTTTCCAATACTCAAGTTACTAATTCAACGAAACAATTAAAATGAATAAAAATATAATCTAACCAACACTAGAAATTATGTTGTAATAACCTGCACAAGAAATTATGTTCTGGCATGATACATTGAAATATTCATAGCAGATTTCATTTTAATCTTTGTATATTTTATTGTTTTCTTTTTCAGAAACAATGTTTGGCATTACTTCCGAAGCTCTAAAATGTAGAAGCCCAAGATACAAAAGAGCTATTGAAAAGTATGGAGAACTAACAGAATCTTCTATACAGTGTATTTTAAAGGATTTCTATATATATATATTTATTATTACACAAATCATAATTTATATAAGAAAACTACGATACCATATTTGTACAAACAGATATTTTGTCAGTTATCGAAATGATTAAATTGTTAATTATTTATGTTCGGGTCCTTCTGATCATGTCAGCAAATAGTCAACGAAAAAGCCCAAACTTATCAGGTGTTTCAGTTCTCTTTAGAGTATATTTTCTTGAAATGAGCCACGCCCTTCTTCCGCCTCAGTGCGAAAACTTTTTTCCGATCAGATAAATATCGCAAGTTTCGGTAATGTCAGAGAAGAAATTTCAAATTAATTCATATGATGTTTCAAAATCGAAAGAAGACATTAGAACAGTTTGACAATAATAGTACTATCGTCGAGTTGTAATAAAGATTCTCAATTAGATCAATATTAATATAAAAATACTTATATTTCTAAGGGAAAAAACTGAATTAAAAAAATAGGAAATAAGTAATAATAATTAGTTTGAGTTATGAAACTAGAGATGTCTACAAGATTCTTCTCTATTATTTTTCAGTTTCAGATAACACACCTTATTTATAATTTTTATAGTTATATATATGTCACATTCTGTATTATCCTTTTTATTGATATGGCAAGTATAACGAGAAATATGAATTTCACTTCAGTATAACGAGGCAGAAAAACTCAAAGCTTTCTGAAATAGGGCAAAATAATAATATATATGTTGTGAATTCTGATAAAAACACCAATTCGAACGTTTGCTGATAGATGTAGCTGTAAGCCATCTCATCGAGTGCACATTGCTTTGTACTACACCAACAATTTGAGGACGCTCAAAAATGTCCCCAATTCTGGAAGAATTGTTTACTGAATCATGAAGTATGTTTTAAGTAAAAATATGAATAAAAGTAAATTAATTCTGGTGCATTAAATTAGCTCTACCAATTATAAATATTTCAAAATTTACCTTTTCAATTTTAAATCCAAATGATATTGGGAAAAATATGAAGATGCTTTGTTTTTCTTCAACAGCAGTTGCAAAATTTAATTATGTGAAAATAGACAAGGACAATCCCGGTCATTAGAATAGGTTTGTGAAACAAATGTCGTACACGTCTCTCTTTTTTTAGTAACTTTTTAACGATTACAAAGAAATTCATCTTTCTGAAGGTGAAAATGGAAAAATATTTGCTTTTCGAGAATGGTAATTAGGTGAACGTGAAATATCGAAAAGGATAAAGAGATCTAAAATGATAAATTGCTATTTTCTAAAACAAATCCAATGACTTCTGACTTGAAAAAACGAACTGGAAGATCAGAAATTTTCACTCGTCAGCCGGGAACAGCACTCGTCAAAAGAAAAAAAAAGATACTGGAAATGAAATTTGCCAAAATTTGAATTTACCATGTTCATCAAGGCTTGATAAAAAATTTTTAAATAAAATTCTTAATGTTTTTAGTGAAAAATTAATGCCGTGTCCACTTTGTTGAAAAAGACGGTTGTGACATTAATTTTTCAAGGAACGAGAAGAAGAGTTGACCTTGGCAAAAAAAATGTTTTTTTCTGTGTCAAAAATCGTGTGTTGTAATTTTTATAGGACAAAAAAAAGTTCAATCTTAATGGCCTTGATGATTTTTGTTACTTTTGACATGATCTGGGAAATATCAAAAAGGCATTTTCAGGACTTTAATATGGTGGCAGCTCAATACTGATTTGGAGCTTTATCGCTGCAAAGGAAACCACTCCATGTTTGTCAATAGTAAAATGATATCTGACAAATACATATGTTGATGGATCAGGAGAAACTTCTTTACCTAAAGCGCCATGAATTACTTGAAATGCTGATATTTCACAACAAAATAATACTTTAATGCACATTTCTAAGAGCACAAAATCTTTGATTTAAAGCAAATGCTATGCGTTTACTTCATCAGTTGGAGAGGATTCCGAAAACCTTACTGTGGGTTTCAATCCCAAGAGGTTTATAAAAATGCCACACAATATCAATGCTAACAGAAATGCTATCAAAGACGCTTGGAGAAATATTCCCATGTGAAAGTTAAAAGAACTTTCAGGTTCGTAATATTTCGTATTATACAGGTGGTTGAAAAATAAGGTAGCTTCATTGATAAAATTTAAGTATATTAGAACATGTCCCTACACTTTTCTCCATAATTTGTTAGTCATAATTCTTGAAAAATCAATTTATTTGAACAAATAATTGTTTTTCTATGCTATAAATTGTATTGTAAAATTATATAAGTCAAACATATAAAATTTCATTTAGATAAAATTTTTAACAAAAAGTATCTTTTCATTCGATTTAATAGTATCTTTATACTATTTGGCTAGCTGAATACACCAGATTCTATGCTTAAGTTGTCACTGATTCAGAGTTAAGAGGGAAGGATGCAACGCATAAGTACCTGAATAGAACGATCGAGCATTCGTTTCACATCTGTAAAACTAATAGATAATGAGTAAAAAAATTGTTTGATCCCAATAATCAAAATATTTCCCAAAAATTCTATTAAGAACACTGTTCCAAGATGCAAAGCAATTATTTATTTTCAAGATACGAGAGTGGAATAAAAAGTTTCCGGCCTTATTTATTTTCAAGATACGAGAGTGGAATAAAAAGTTTCCGGCCTTATTTATTTTCAAGATACGAGAGTGGAATAAAAAGTTTCCAGCCTTATTTATTTTCAAGATACGAGAGTGGAATAAAAAGTTTCCGGCCTTATCTAGTGGTGGCGTCTCCGAATTTATTTTTAACAAAGCACTACAAAGTATCATTTTTGTTTTAAGCAGTATATGGAGGAAACTGAAATATGAGCTGTGGAAATTAATTTTTTTATAAAAGGCTTATCACCAACGTATATTAAAATTGAACTATATATTACACTTGGGGATTCTACCCTTTCTTTACTGTTGAAATAAGGGTTGCCGATTTTAATCTCGGTCTTACAAGCAGCCTGGAAGCTGAGAGTTCTGCAAAGGAAAAAAATCAGCCAGTACAGTTGGAATCATTAGAAAATTTCACAAAAATATTATAAATGATCCCTGATTGAAATTGGCAGAGGTAGATGAATCTGTTGCTATATTCAAAGAATGAGCTCATCATATTCTAAATATTATTTTGGGTCTATGAATGCTGTCTTGAATAATGGGTGCCGCGTTTACTGACCTTGGATTAAAAACTGCAGAGCATGGCGATATCGGAACAATATTTGGAGTTGTACAATTCAAACCCAACTGATTTTTAGGGACTTTTCATTATTATGGATGAAATAGAATTCATTCATATATTCCAGACGCCAAATACAAATCAGAACAGAAGACAGCAAGGGAAGTGTTAGTACTAAAAAAAAAGAAAATGTTCTATCTGATGGAAAGGTTATACCATTAATTTTTTAATGCTCTAAGATTATTTCTTTAATGTATTATCTAAATCAATACTGAATATTTTGCTAAAAGTTTGGATGCTTTCCGTTCAGAAATCAAAGAAAAAGGGACCGGGTTTGGCTTAGAAGAGAGTCCTATTTCATCAGGACAATGATTTCTTCTACAAGGCTGTGATTGTGACGGTGAAACTTCGGGAACTGAAGTTAGAATTTTTTTTTCATGCCCCCTATTCTCCCTCAAACCGCAGCTTCAGTGACGAATGCCTACTTTCAGGCCAAAGACGAAAGCTCTTACAGGGGGGGGGGAGCAGTCCAAGCAGTGTATCACCTCTTTATAAAGCGTAAGTCGTTAGAAAAGGGCAACATAAAAAAAGTAAACAATAAACAGTTTTTTCAATTTTCCTTGTTAGGTGGGAAACTTTTCCACCCCCTCCATATAATATTTTCTTCACGAATCAGCAGGAAGTAAAATGACACTTTCGCAGATTTTATTTTAAAAAATCAAATAAGAAGAATTGGTGGAAGGAGGTAAATTTCTCAAAGGGCAATTTCGTACACAGCTTATTTCACTAAATTGAAATGCATCGGGTGGCTTTGAATCACTTCACACTGTTATGGATATATAATTAGTTGCACCCCTTACATTATTGTTTCTCTTTACTGTTTGAGAATTCTAAGACACTAAAAAAAAATAAACCCTTTCTTTAAAATTTTGGACATTTAAAAATTTTGTATTAGATGAATTTGGTTATTGTGAATTTTAATTCTTAATCATACATTTCCAAGGGAATCTGTATGTAGTGTGGTGAATGCCATCCATATAAGCCTACTAATATCCCTCGGACTGAAGTGCACTTTTGGCCCAACAGATTGTTACGCGGCTACCAACCATAAGATTGGGAGTTCGGGCCTAGCGTCATCCGCTATTCACCCTACCAAATGGTAACCCGGTCGACCGACCTTGACAACGCAACCTTCGCAGATAGCTTCATTCAACTGTCGTGGCGCCCTCTATCGGCGACTTAAAGCTTTAGACGCGCATTAAATACGACAATTGTTAATTTCACCACCACTTCACATAAGTATCGTTCGCCAAAGCTCACTGGGGAGATACTCTGTGGTGAATGCTATCCATATAAGCCTACTAACATCCCTCGGACTGAAGTGCACTTTTTGCCCAACGGATTGTTACGCGGCTACCAACCATAAGATTGGGAGTTCGGGCCTAGCGTCATCCGCTATTCACCCTACAGTAGTTAAGAGAAGTCCTTTTATACTTTTAAGACTATTTCAAGATATTTGATATATTAAATTATTTTTATTTATATTTTTGAAGTTTTTAAATCAGATTCCTTAAAGGCAGGGTTTTGCTGTAATTCAATTTGTTATCAGATTAACAAGCTCGTTTTTCCTTTTTAGGGCAGAAGATAATATTTTATCTAGATTATATAAACCCTGGTTGTGGCCTTCAATTATATTTTGGAACTCAAAACGTGGAAACGAAATCAAAAGGATCTTGGATTTTCTGCTTGAAATTATGAAAAAAGTTGGGTATCAGTATTATTGTTAGCTTGTTTTGTTAAAATATTGCGTATTTCAATTTTTTTCTATTTACGATGTACAGCTCAATTTCTATATGTTCATATGTCTATGTTCGAAATACAGTTCCATTTCTATTTGTTCATATGTCTATGTATACGATATACAGTTCAAATTCTTTTAATTCATATTATTCTTTTTATTCATATTTTAGTAGAAACGCTAAATTTCCTCAAAACGAGGACTGTGGTTTCCTCTACAGCGGTTTGCGTGCAAATGAAAACTTTCTAATAAGTTAATGTTCATATTAAGAAACCTATAAATTGTGTAATACAATGTGCATAGAGCAAATAGCTGCATCTTGTGATTTTAAATTCAGCACGTGACTATTTCTGGTAATCACAAATAAAGATATAAAGTTTAATAAAAAAAATTCAGCAAAATAGTAACACACAATCACACTAACCAGTAATAATATTGTATTGCAAGTTTGTTTGCTTGTAATTTATCATATAAAATCAGTTTTATACTATCAAAGAGCTCAAGATGCGAATTTTAATTCCATATATTTTTTTCTAAAATTTTAATAAATGAATAAAAAAATTCTTCTCACTAAGCTGGAAGGCGAAGGTAGAATTCAGTACTGTCTAGCAAGAAAAACTGTTGTTGATTAGGGAAGAAATATTGATGTTAGGATATACATTACAATAGTTGGTCTTCTAATATATAATACATCGAAGGAAGTTTATGTGATTTACACGAATTTATTCTATTCTTTTTATTTATTCGCAGTTACATTCGAATGATCATACTAAAAAGACTACATTTATATAATAAAGTATTGTTCATTTTACAAATTTTAGTGCAATCTTATTAAATCCTTATTAAATGTATGATTTTTAATACTCGTGAGGAAATATAAATAATCCCAATTTCAACGTTTCCAGAAATGTTTTCATAATTAATTCCGTTAAAGAGAAATAATTTTGCATTCCTTGGATCCAAATTCTGTAATTCATCGGTATCATTTAACGCTAAATCATTAACAACAAGGAAAGTTTGTTTGCCTGAAAAGGTCTATTATATTTTACTATTTTCCTCTAATGTAATAAATATGCTTTTCCTCCTGCACGTGAAATATGTCCTACACAGTTTGATTTTAAAAATCAAAGCACCTTCTAAAGAGTAAAATGCTATATCATATGCTATACGATAAGAAACAAAAAAGAATTGAATCGTTCCTTAAAGCGCGTATTTCGGTTTATCATATTATTGTAACATTTAAAATTAATTTTTGAGTTTGTTGCGAGTTTACAAATCAAATCAGTAAGAAATTAAAGTTTTCAAATAAACTTCTGTAGAATCTGTAACAGTTTTTCCAAGCCATTATATGTAAGGGTTTCTAAAATTTATTCTCGAAGCCCAGATGGCAGAGAAGAAGGTCAATGCCCGATTCCACCGAAGAACAGCCGTGTAAGTGGTTCTAGAGAGCATTAATGCCCTCTCGTTAGAGTGGTGTGGAAGTTTGGAGATAGGTGACGTATCAGGTGCCTTCCTTTTTTGTTTACAGAAGTTTAAAATCACGGCATCTATCCTGAATGTAGCTTTAAAAAACGGTCGTTAAAATGACTGAACTAAATATATCAAACCGCAGTACACATGAACACATTTCCTAAGGTGATTTATTTTTTTGTTTTTAATGAATAAATAAAAACTCGCTTTTAAAGCATTATGCGAATATTCACAGCAAACCTTATTTTTTCCATTAATGTACTCTAAATATCTCTGTAGTCGTTTGTCTGAAATATTTTAAACTTAATCTTTCTTTTAGGAAACCCTTGTATATTAAGCTACTTTATCAAAGAAATAATAATAATAAGAAGAAATAATTCTTTTCTTCTTACAGATAGTCCAAGATGAAAAAGAGAAGTACTTGAAAGGAGAGCGCAAAACTCAAGGTGGAAAACACAAAGCATTGATGGATCTACTTTTGGAGCAGAACATCGAAACACATGAGCTGAGCGATGAAGATATCAGAGAGGAAGTGAATACATTCTTTTTAGCGGTAAATATCTACTAATAATAGAAAGGAATGTGTTGCATGTGTTGATGCTTTTCAGGTCGAATTGTTTGCAGAACTTATCACAGTTTCTCAAATTTAAAAGTAGCCCTTACATACCTCAAAAAGTGTTAATGTATACATAGAATAGATCGTGAAATTTTAGTTATAATTTCAAATAACTGATAATTAAGTAAAATTTTGATTTTTTTAAACGTAACATTCGAAAATATCATACCACTATATTGTTTTTTTTACATCAACTTAATATTTTTAAAAAAAATATTATTTAAATAATATTTTTTGCCATATTATTTTATTGATATCTTAAATTAATTTTTAAACATTGACTTCAATACATTTCAATGTTAAAGAGTCATTTAAATTGATTTATTTATTAAAATTAAAGATGTGTTTACACGAGGCCAGTTATAAGACTTCTAGTAAGACTTGCAGAAGGTGATTGATTTATATTTGTCACAAATTTATTAGACAGATTCAGTCATTTCCAGGTTTGGCTAAAAAAATTTAGCGTCCTGAATTTCTTATAGAGCATCATCAAAAAAGAATGAATATTCACACACACACACACACACACACACACACACACACACACACACACACGAAACAATAAAAAAAGATAAACATACTTTCATTTGAAAAAGTATAGAAAAAAAAATGGCAGATAAAATGAAAATAAAAATTACAACCTTGCATCAGAAAGAACAAGGACCAAACTATATCTGTATTAATTTATGATGAGGGGTCAATTATTTTCACGCCAAAAAAACTGCCAAATTCTATTAACGCATTGCGCAGTAAGAAAAAAATACAGTAGAGACAATTGACTTGTCATCGGCCGAAGATCATTTTCAGCCTTCCTACGCATGCACTGCCTTTTGACTGTCTAATAACTAGCCCATCTAATTATAAGACGGTCCCAAAAGAGTGTAAAACCATCTTAGCACTTCATCCTGGCTTTCGTCTTTTATTCAAAAATAAAGAATAAGAAAGAATGAAAAAATAAAAAAATAAAGAATAAGAACAAATCTTTACTTATAATAAAGTACGATGTGTGTGTCTGTTGGCGATGTACAGGCCAGACCGTTCGACCTACAGCTACTAAATTTGGTATATGTATACCTTGGGTGCCGGGAATGTGCACCTCGGAGCCCTTTTTTTGAATTTGTAATTAAAATTTTAATTAGTTAAAAAATAAGCCAAATTTTAACGTTTTTGAGCTATAACTTCTGAAAATGCTACAGCACAAAATTGATTTTTGCATCACGTTAAAGCACAAAAAATTAGCTTTTCAATAATACTAATGTTTTGATCTATAAATTAAAACTCTATTTTTAATGAATTTTTAAACATTTAATTTAATCGTTTTTTTAACAATTTATTTCACAAAAAAAAAAAAAAAATAAAATAAATATATCTTCTCGAGGATCTAAAAATAATCAGCTTTTAATAAAATATTGCCATCACATTTTCAGAAGTTCTGATTTAAAAAAGTTACTTACTACCAAAAATAAAACATAAAATATAATTTTCATCACGTGATTATAAGAGATAAAATACATAAGAAATGTGATATTTTTTAAACAATAAATGCAAGAGTAAATTTTTCTTGATCGCTTGCAATATCAAAATTATTAACTCAATTAAATAATTAAAGTAAATATAAATACAAAATAAAAATCTATTACCAAAGTGCGACAGTTAAAATTGAAAAAAGAATTTTTAGAAAAGCACCAAACGATAATCTTCTGAGAGCGAGATTAATTATTTAAAAGCGAGAAATCTTAAACAACCTTTGAAAATAATGTCATTTCGAAGAAACGACGAACAAAAAGCAATTGATAATCATTAGTAGTAAAATATTTTTGAATTCTTTTTTTTTAATTTTTTAAAACAATAAGACATGTTTTGAATTGTTACTTTGACTTATGTGAAGAAGATATTTTGTGCAAATCAAAGAATTCGCCTTCGTGATTGTAATTTATCTCCGCATTTTAATGAATCATGCGAAATAAAAACGCAACTGCTTTCAACGAAGCATACGTAATATTAAAGCTATACTGGTAAAAATAGGTCAGCTATTTGAAAACGCATCTTCTTTCAAACAAGCATATGTAATAATTAACAATGCAAAATTTGTAAAAGCATATAAAACTATTTTTACCCGCATATTTCGGAGACATCAAAACTTTCTAACCTAAACAATATCATGTTCTCTCACGAAAAAAATAAATCAGTTATCATTCCAAATTAAATATACAAAAATGTCATTTTTGGCACGTGTCTGTATAAAATGAATAAAATATGAAACATGATATTTTTGGAAAATAAATGAAACGTTTTCTATGATATTTTACTATACATATATTACTAATCCAATTAAACAGTTTTATTTTAGGCAAGTATGGCTTAATCGGAGCCCAACATCTAATTTCTTAATTTTTTTGGGAGAAACATAAATTTCTTAACAAATGGTCTAATTGAAATATATAAATAGTAGACTGAGGGGGAAAATGCCATTGAATTAAATTTTTACATACATCATCTGCTCTGTGAATCATATTTAACAAAATATTCTTGAGACAATAAGTCCTTAAAATAAAAAAGTAGCATTCCAATCAACTAAATCAATCATCAAAGCTGATTGATCTATGAAAATTTCAATATAACTATTCGATTTTAGATCACCTTATCAACATCACAAAGAAGCCAATCAGGATTACTCTAGAATAATTAGCCTAGATTATGAAATGAT
>JAOUZG010023796.1:0-19907 GCA_026289955.1 Argiope argentata | reverse complement strand
GTCATTATAGAATAGTGTGGAAATTTTATTTTAATTATAAATAGTTTGTCTCCAAGTTATAACAGTAAGAGTAGTAGATTTTTCCAAACCCTTATTTCTCGCAAATTGAAAGGCTAATTTAATGATAAATTAATTTGGAAGTAAATACTGAGGAATATACGCGAGGCTTCCAATTTACAAGAGATTAGTGTAGATTAAGTAACCAATCACATCCTTACCATACTTCCAATCCATAAAAACTGGCAGTTAATTAAAAAACATTTATAGATGAGAATTAAAAATGGAATGAAGAAGGCAGCCGCGTCTTTCAGAGAATTTGGAATAGATAATTGAAAGGTACGCAACTAGGGAAGAACATCTATAAAAATGTCCCTGATCTTCATGAAATCTGGACTCAAAAGTTCACAAATTTTTAGTTAGAAAGTACAGGAAAGAATCACGATTTAAGATGATTTTCCGTGGTGGATAAGCAAAATTGCTTAAATGCCGAAAGAAATACCAAATACAGATAATATTCCATCTCTTTAATTCCAGAAGGTTTGTGCTGACAGTAGAAGGTATGAAAACCCATCGCACAGCTGATACACTTCGTCAGGTACGTAGTTGAAACGTGGGAGGTATGAAGACACTGTTTAAATATGCACAGCACACCTGTGGTTCAATTCAGAATTTATAAAACTGAGGTGATGCCTATTAAACAGATGGGACCTCTCAATCTGTACAGCAGAAAAGACGTAAAAAGTAAAGGATCGAAAACACTTGTTAAGTGAATAAAAAAAAATGTGAGGAATAAAATTCGATACTAACAAATAAGATTAATAATTTTCTGCTCATCTCTGACAATTTACAGATTCTGGTTTGGGATACAAAATCTTTTTGAAGCCATGTATGCATACTAATTTCAGAAAAGGAAACATTTTGCAATTAGACCAAGCCACCAAGTTAAAAGCTGTTTGGAATTGTCCTTCAATGAAGAAGGTATGAAGAAATAAGGAATTTGATTAATATTTAAAATTAAATAAGTCTCAAAACGATACGATGCGCCAATTGGCAATAAATATCTGATTACCCAGTCCTTTAATGCATTCTAATGCGTTAAGAATAATGGCAATTTTAGAAAAACTAGGCAAACAAGCATACCTCATATATTTTAGAGAGCAAGGTGCGGAGAATTTTAGTTGTATTAAGTTTTTCTTAAAAATATTTATAATTCCAAATGGTATAGAGCTACACATAAAAAAGGGGGAAGCTTTAATTAAATTTCAAGACTGTCCCGGTTTTTAACCTTGATTTTATTTTTCTATCCTCGTGAATTTCTTAATGTATAGTGGAATTAACCTTTTCAAAAACCTATTTTAAAAATTTGGTTTTCGGAAATCAGCGACCATATCGGTGAAAATCGTGTGACGTTAACATTTTAAATAAAGATTTATTTTTTTCAAGAATAAAGATTGATTTTTCAACGAAGCCATTTTTAATAAAAAATATTGCAAATACTGACCTGAAAATTTTAAAGATTTTTCAACTCTCCTATTCGGATTAATAACTGTTTATTTAAACGCGGAGTATTCAATCAAAATACCATTTACTCACACTAACCCTCGTTCGGTATGATATTCGCGTGAAAAAATAAGTTGACTATTTTTTACAAGTTATTAACATACAAAAGTAAATTTTAATATAGCTATAGGCAAACGACTTTTAATATACATCCTTTTAATTTAGGGTCCAAAGGGTAATATGTGAATCTTAAAGAAATACATACGTTAAAAGGGTCTAAATGAAATAATTATCCTTGATTTAACTAGAGACAAATCTAATAAATTATGAATGTTTAGCGTTTATCTAGATCCTCCGATCCGTGACTAATTTAATAAAATATTCTCAAAACACTAACGTTTTAAATAAAAAAATGCGCTCTAATCAACAAAAACATTCATAAAAACTTGCTGAATAAAAAAAAAAAACGGATATTACAATTCAATAAAATCAGGCAACTATAGATCACTTCATTGACCATCTAAAAGATGAGGCACAATCAGAAACTAGTTTGTTCCCACGATCGATTGTACTGCAATTATGAAAAAAGTGGTCCTAAATTATATTTAAAAAATTAATAAATCGATCAGAATTAATAAAAGACCATAATTCTTTTTTTTAAATGACGATGTGTCCAGAATATTTTGCCAATTGCGATTCTTAGGGCCAAAAGACTGCATAAGATTTACACTTCATAATTTTGAAGTATATTTATAAACCAAGAACATAACAAATGCAAGTAGAAGTACTTTTGAAATTTCAAGTCTTCTAAATACTTTTAAGTAGTCAATTCTAATAATTTAAGAAGTCAAATTTAGGTCTTCTAAATATTTTTGATTATTAAATTAAAAATTTAATTTGATGAGGAATCCGAAAAATTAATTTTCTTGCATCAAATAAAAAATAATTCAACAGTGCAAAATGTTTACATTAATTGATAATTAACCGATTGCCCTTAAAAGTTGAAATTTTACGGGAGCTCACTGGAAATGAGATCACATAGTGCGATGATCAGAATGGTTCAAGTTCTCCATGACAGTGTGGACGAATTATAGGAGTATGAAAATGCGATGGTTCTAAATATTTTGCTTCTGATTCTATATAAAAAGTCAAGTTACACGAGATTTATTTGAACATTTTAGCACGTATAATTAATATTGAACAGACTGGTAGCTATAGGCTGCTTGTAATTAATAAAGAAAATTTCATTGCTAATTGTCAGTTTGTAAAAGCCAGCCAAGATATGCGGATGTTTTCCTCTATGATCGTACATATATATATTTTTAATCAAAACAAATTTTTTCAAAAGGATTGCTTAAAACAAGAATTTAAATATAATTTATGTTATTTAGGTACAATTAATGAATTGATAACCAAAATAAATCCTTAATTTAATATTAATTTAATTAAAGATATAATTCAGATATTCCTCTTCATATTAAGATGCACCCAGTCATTTACCCGAACATTTTTTCCAGTGGTTTCTGTGAAATATCTTGTAATATTTTATGCTTATCCCTATTTTTAGTTGTTGTTTCCACGTCATAATCTTTTTCCATGCGTTTCTTTTTTACAGTTTTCCCTCCATGGCAAGTAAAATAATTGTTCTAAGTATACTTCTTTTAAAGGATTATGGAACTCGCTAACTTCCATTTATTAATGATCCCGGGATCAATTTTGTAAAACGTCAACCCTTTTCAAGTACTAGAAGGGCAAATTATAGAAAAGATTGTTGATGGTCGATTAATATGCAGTCTTTAGTTACTATTATGAACATTTGTAACTAAATTTCCTTATTACTCAAATTTTTCCATTTCTTTAAATCTTTTAAAGGATTTTTCTAAATTCTAGCTTGTTTTTTTTCTTCGAAAGCTTATTAATTAAAAATATTCTTATCTTCATACCTCAATGAGTCGAGTTCCCTTTCATAACAACGAAAACCCAGCCTAAGCTATGCATCCTCTTCACTATTCTAACAAGCAGGAAAAACTCATACAAGTTGCAACAAGATCGGAAACGGGCCCTTGTAACACCTTGTAAGAAGTTACTTCATCAAATGTAAAATATAATGTTCTAATTTGATTCTAATTGACAGTAGCAGATGTTAAGCTCCCAATTCTACATTTCCTTCCCCGTGTGAGCCAACACTTTGCCCGGTATTTTCCACTGCTTTGCATTGAAGCATAGTTTTTATACCGGTACTCTCAGTTCAGGCAAATAAGCTATAACACCGTGACTTCATTGTATTGACCAATTTTAAAATTGCCAGGCTGCTTTATTAAGGCATATGCACGTTACATAAAAAGAAATGCAGAATTTTTTGGCCGATTCTTTAAAAAGCCGCTTTTAACTAAGCGCTTTTATTCTTTACAGTTGCCTTTTAAATACTAAGAGATAAAACCTGATTATTATTCTATAGTAACAGATAGTTATAATGATTTCATTTTAAATTTTTTTTTAGTCAAACATCCAATATTTTTATAGAAATATATAGAGCAATCATTTACAAAATGGATATTTAAATTTCTGCAGGAAATTTTCTAGATTTTTTCTTTGTAAATTGTTAATGAAGAGGAATAAGGACCAAATAAAAGGAGCCTTTATAACAATAGAAAAGTTTTAAAATGAAGGCTTATTTTAATTCAAATAGAATCAATATAAAATTCTATAAAATTTATTAGCTTTAGGAAATGTGAATAAATTTTCGAATGTTTAAGGCTGCTACATAGACTTAGAATAAACGTTCCTACAAATAAGTTATATTTTACAGAAGAAAAATTACTGGTTGAATCACTAATGTTTGGAAACCGGATATTAAATGTCGAAGAAAATCAGGTTAAGGTGTTTTTTGTACTCGCATATAAAAAGTGTTGACCAGCAATATCTAAGAAGGCCTTCAATAATTTCCAATTAAAATAATTTAGGATTAAAATACCGTTTTTTCTATGAATGGAATAAATTCAGAAGATTCTACACAGTAATCTATAGCTTATAATTTTTTTTAAAATAAAGTCCACCTGCATCTATACCGAGCTGGAAAGGGGTGTGATGTGTTAAGATTCTATTAGCTAGTGAATTTCGGAGGTTATTCGTTCTCCGTAAAGTCTAAGTGAGGCTTTCAAGCTCAATATAAGTTTACATTTGGATATACACTGAAGTGACAAAAGTCATGGGATGACTTAATATCGTGTCGGTCCTCCTTTTGCCCGGCGAAGTACTCGACGTGTCATGGAGTCCACAAGTCGTTGGAAGTCCTCTGCAGGAATATTGAGCCATGCTGTCTGTATAGACGTCCATTATTGTGAAAGTGTGGATGGTGCAAGAGTTTGGGCGTGAACGGACCTTTCCATGATGTCCCATAAATGCTAGATGGGATTCCTATCGGCCGATCTAGGTGGCCAGATCATGCGCTGGAATTGTCCGGAATGTTCTTCAAACCAATCGCGAACAGTTCTGGCCCGGTGATAGGGCGCATTGTCATCCATAAAAAATCCCATCGTTGTGTGGGTACGTGAAGTCCATGCAGGGCTGCAAGTGATCTGCAAGCAGCTGAACATAACCATTTCCAGTTAATGATCGGTTCAGTTGCACCAGAGGACCGAGTCCATGCCATGTAAAAACAGCCCACAACATTATGCAGCCACCACCAGCTTGAACAGTGCCTTGCTGATAGTTTGAGTCCATGGCTTCTTTGGGTCTGCGCCACACTCGAACTCTACCATCAGCTCGAAACAACTGAAATCGTGACTCATCTGACCACGTCACGGTTTTCCACTGGTCATGGGACCAATCGATATACTCACGAGCCCAGGAGAGTCGTTGCAGACGATGTCGTGCTGTCAGTAAAGGCACTCGAGTCGGTCTTCTGCTGTCATAGCCCAAGGAAGACAAATTTCGCTGCACATTCCTGTCGGACACGTCCCTTGTACGTCTTACATTGATTGCTGCAGTTATTTGGCGAAGTGTTGCGTGTCTATTAACATTGGCCATTCTACACAGACGTCGTCGGTCTCGGTCGTTAAGTGCTGGTGGTCGCCTACTGCGTTGTCCATGATGGGATGTGATGCCTGATTTTTCATACTCTCAGCACACTCTTGATACTGTGGATCTCGGAATGTTGAATTCACTAACGATATCCGCAATGGAATGGTTCATGCGTCTAACTCCAACTACCATTCCACGTTCAAAGTCTGTTAATTCTCGTCGTGCCGCCATAAATCATGAAAAGCCTGTTCACATGAATAACTTGAACACAAATGAAAGCTCTGGAAAACGAACTGCGCATTTATACCTTTTCGCCGAGATACTACTGTCATCTGTATATTTGCATATTGCTATCCCATGACTTTTGTCACTTTAGTGTATATGCCGATTGAAAATATAAAATTCAAATTGAAGCACTAAATACAATATTTAAAAAAGGCAAATTTTCCAACAATTACATAAATTGGGTCTAAAATTAACCAAATTATCAAGAGATCATTTCCTCTATTTCTTAATGATTATTTACAATCGTTTATTTGAAATGAACTAAGAGATAATGCTGAATAAATTTTTCATGTGGAAATTCTGAAAATTTTAAAGTATTATAATTAAAACAATTCTTACTTGTCCACAGATGGACTCATCTGCCCAACGAATTCTTTTTCCAACAGGCCCTCCTAAAAGAAAAAAAAATATTGCTCAATTTATATTATAATGACAAAAAAACATGGTCCTCTATTTCTATATCCAAATACAATTAAGAAAATAAAAGCAATTTTCATTTATACTTAAACTTTCGTTTTTATTTTAGAATTAAAAAAATCTTCCAAAAGCATTCAGAACGCTTTTTTCAGCGTACGGATTTTTTACCGCTATCTTCGAACTTCACAATTTAAAATTATAACAAAACATATTCGGAAGAAAATTTATTCCTTTAGTTTTTATTTAGTTTCTATTTTACCCATTTTAATCACAGCCAAAATTATTCAAGCTCAAATGCGTTTAATGCTTACGTGGAATCTATTTTATGTGTATGTATTTTTTTTACCTCAAAATATATTGCGTTATCAGTTTAGAGGGTAGGATTACAAATGATTTTTTTTATATTGAACATTTATCTTCTACATAACATGAAGAATCGTTCATACAAAGCGAATTTGCAAATATATCTCATTTTATACAGCTTCATACAATGAAAAAAAGTTGAATAGACCCGTTTGAAAAACACTTCCTTCATTTAAAAAGAAATGGAATGTTTTATGCATAGTAAATCTTCTAACTTGTAACTGAAAATAATCATGGGCATTTGGTGATTTTACAACGAATGAGTTTTACCCATAAATGTATTTCGATTCCATTTTTCAGCTCTTAAATAAAAATATTCGGTTCCTAAAGTATTCGTTTTCAGTTTGAAAGCAAAAAAATAATCTGTATAATTCTTAACCCTTAATCATAAATTACTGCATTAAAGAAAGCAATTTTGGAAAAACTAAGGACATAATTCGTATTAAGTGAAGAAAATTCTATAGTAGTACATTTTCATTGCTATTTTAACTGAAATAAAAGATTGAAATTTACACGTTATTTTATGTTATATAATCATGTGTAATAAAATTAGTTTGACCTACTTTTTAATTTTAAAAGTTTTACGCGGCCTATATAAATGATGCATTTCTGGATATGGTTAAATGATCCTAATTAAAGGGGGAAAAAATTGAAAAACTATTTTATTTTTGTTACGAAATTTACTAACATATTCCTAGACTAATAAAATTTAATCTTTGAGATAAGGATCAAAAGCAAGTTAGATCTTTGTGTTTCTTCTTAAATTTCCCGTTTTTGATGCTGATTGGACAACTGATTTAACTCGCCAAAATAATTTCAGGGACTCGAAAAATAATTAATGTAAAAGATTTTTTGGAAAGCTACAGTATTTAATCTATTATAAAAGATAAACGATAAAAACATACAAAGTAATAATGATGTTTTTCGAAATAGACCAAGAAGGCAAATAGTTTTCTTTCGTAGGGCAAAAACCAACAAAATTTTCATGTATGATAATTCTGTCGCATTCAATTAGCTTATACGTCTTCCCAAAGCTACCAGAGGTAGTTTGGAACAAATACTGTTAAATTAAAACAAAGCTTTATACCCGGAATGCATCCTCTCTATTAGCATTTTCCAAAGCTGAGTCATCAGCATCTATTCCTATCTATTCCTAGACTGATCAAATGCTATCTGAGTGCTGAAACTTGCTGAACTAAGATTCAGATTGCAAAGAGAAAGCCCTCAAACTCGTAATCTTATCTTTTTCTTCTGTGCACACTCGCTCTTTACAGATTCGATTCAATTGCAACCAATGTTCTAATAAGCGTCTTTATTCTTAATAGTTACATCTCCGAAATTCCAGAAGTTCCTGAAACTTTTGTTTTTGTGGGCAAGTCGACAAATGATCGCTAGCGGACCTTAACTTCATATCCCTTCTACACCCATTGCTATTTAACACCAACTACCTTATTTATCAGAAGACTTGCAAAACGCTAGAGCACTATTAAAAAAAGGCTACTATCATTGCCCATCTTGGTAAAAATATTAACATTTAAATAAAAATTTAGATACGTAATCCACTATCAAGTGAAAAAATTAATCAAATTCACGAAGTAAAAATATAAAATTTTAACAATTTCTCAAGACAAAAAAGCTGAAACCGTTTCATCTTTAATACATCCCGTTAGATAAGCCATTCGAATTTATTAAGTATTAGAAAATAGAACCAAATTTTACCTTCAGGCTCTGCTCCATTACGTTTGCTCATCTAGAAATAGAAAAAAAAACGACGTTGATTTCCGCAAATTATACATAAATATAACGCATGCTATCCATTTAATAAACAAACGCAATAGAAATGTAACCAGTAAACAATGCCATTTGGATCTTTTACAGAGAACTGGTTTTACAAAAAACTAGTAAATTTGGTAAAGTCAATTAATAAATTCAGTTTTTTTAATGATAACTTGACTTTCCTAAGTCGTGCATAAGGGGGATTGTTAATGCACATACATAATTGCAACCCTTTTTCAAAAACTCTGCAATTATTTTAGATAAAAAATTCTTGAAGTATTGTTTGCTTAGCATTTCTAAATGTTAAACAGAAAATAAAAAGTTCCACAAATCCCGAGTAATATGAACTATGCAAATTCTTTAGAAATAACTTCGTTGATAAAGTTTTCATGTTTTAAATGTCTTACGTCAGTTTGCATTCTTTTCTTTGAATGGAAATACGATTCTTTCTTGTCTGGTGTGATTTCACTATATTTGTATAAGCAGAAATAATCCAGCTATTAAGTAAGGATCATCCTAGATTGGTTTCTGTAATTATGTAACCGTTCTGTTTGGAAATGGTGCTAGCAGAATTTTGGTAGGGATATCTTGACGATACTTCTAATGCCAAATATAAGACAAGGAAGACACCCTTGACTGCATTTTCCCCCTCCGAACTTTTTCATGTTTAAATATTGTAGATTGTTAGATCAAGATCTTCGAAAGGTGATAAAAGATTCAACTCAAATCGCTACTAGTTATTAATTGTAACTATTAATATGGAAATGCAAAGTTTGTTATTCGGACACGTAGAAAAATCCGGTTCAGTTTCTTTCTGAAGAGTAAGGAAAAATTCTTTAAAATAGGATTTAGTTATTCTATTCCTAGAATATCAATTAAATGCATTATCTGTGTAACTACATAATTTTCATTGCTAGACAATTTCTATTTTACAATTAAAAAATTCTTACTAAATTATAAAAAAACTAGTCTTTATATCGGTTCAAAAATTCACTGAAACATTTCGAGGTGCTGTAAGTCATACAGATATAAAAATCAGATCCTCTTCTAACATCTTGTAACACAAACGATTCAGGAAGTGTTAAAAAGGCTAAATATTCACAATTTGTTTTGGTAAATGGCAAAATAATCAAATTGGATTCACCGGTCATAACTTTTGTTAAAATCCCCAAGGAAAACTCTACATGTAGCTTCCAACAACTGTGCTTCAATCGCTTGCAATGGTACACGTACTACATCAATATGTTTTAATCAAAGAATAGCCAAAGTCGTGTTAGACACGCCAGCAGGCAACTGAGCGCAAAGTAAAAGTGTTTACTGCATTTTGACCAGCATTATTTGTCGGAACTTGACTTCGAGGAGTAGAATCTTGAGTAGAAAGAATTCTTTTAAGCAGATATAAATGTTTCCATTTCTGTAAAAGACCAGATACTTTGAGAATTCGCTTCGATCTCCAGTGGATAGTTTCAACACCGAATCTGTGGATTTCTTGCCATCACAAAGGGTTCGAGTCGATCAACATTAAAATATTTGCATCAATAGCTTTTATTAAAATTATAGTTGGCGACTAGTCTTTGGATTTTAACAATTTAATTTAAACACTTTATTTCAATATTTTTAATAATATCGGAAGTCCTCAGTATCAGAACTACAAAAAATGCAAATTACATTTTCTTAGCAGAATTGATTTGGGTATCACTGCATAATAAATCGATATAGCAACAAGTGAATCAAAATTATAAAACCTCTTTTAATTTTGATGAATTTGGAAGGAAAACATATATTTGGTATTGAATATTGACACATTATAACAATGATTAATTTCATTTTTAAGAACTTAGTTTAACCCTTTTGGGACGAATGTGTGCGGAAAAAGATGCACACATAAGACGGGACAAAGCAAACATTGACAGTCCGTATCGGCTGGGGCATTTTATCTAGTTCAGCTACGCGCATTTTATAAAAGTGTACATGATAGTTCATCAAAAGTAGTCTGTGCATGGAAATCGAGTAATTTTTAAATGGATAACAATGTTTTCAATGATGATTAAATTCTAAACAGTTTTTATTTTTAATATAAATAAACATATAATGAATTTTTATTAACATCAGCAAATATTATACTATAAACAATATACAAGTAAATGATTTAAAATATGAAAAAAAGAAATATATTTAAAAATCATGGTAACACTTCAGAGCCAGATGAAAATGCAGATCGTTGCAGACACAGAAGTCACACAATTTATATTTTAATGCTTCTGAAAAATGTGCATCTTATTTTATTTATCTATTTCACCATAATTGTCCCTTGGAGTTGACGTCGTAATTGAGGATGAGAAGATTCCGTCAAGGGGGTTTGTTCTCCTCACCATTGCGGGCATAAAAAAGGGGGAGGGGTGACTACCTCCCATCAATGACGGGGCGAACTTCTTAAGGGAATTCTCGTACGGTGACCGGTGAGCGTCTTTAGGATTCAGTCACTCTTCCCGCCAGTGTTGCTGTCACGGAGGTTGGATCATTCTAATTTATCCGTGTACCTTCGGACGGGTCGCATTAGTCTGTCTATGATTACTATATATAATTTAATATTTTCTGACTGACATTGGTCAAAACTAGATGGATTTTGTATTTATATGCACCATTCCCTAAAAAACAATCTTGCTTGTAGCCATGGCTACACAAATAAAATGGGGAAGAATAAAATCCTAAATAAATCCGATAGGTAATGATTGTATAAATTACAACTCTCACTTCGAAAAGAGCACTTTGCATCTATATACATGCGTTTGTTTTTATGAAAATATTAATGACTCGCAAACACTTGATTAGTTCCAATCCGACTTTGAAAATGTATAGATATTAATATATAAGATCAATCATTATAAAATCGAGGATTAGCAACGCCGTCAAATAGAAGACATTTCTTTCAAAAGGCCGGATGTATGCAAGGATGCGGCTGCTTTCATCTCTAGCTTGATCAAAGGGCCCGCTTCTCAGCATATGTCATTGTAAACCTCGATTCTATTACCAGGCTTTAAAATATATTAAAGAAATTTTGTTAACATTCCTACATCGTGTTTGATACTAATTTGTTGATATAAACCCTAACTCAATCCATCATATTTAAAATTTAACAAAAATTATACAAAGGAAGATTTTAAGAAATGGTTTAAAATACATTTAACATATATTCGGATGCACCGATTTTTCATTCAGTCTGAGAGTAATTTGAACAGAACATGAAAATGATTTCATTAAAAAAGTACTTAAATTATGAAATATATGCAGGTAAAAGGAAAATACATTTATTTTTTTAAATAATTGTGGTTTTAAGACTAAATCAATGGACTAATTTTTAGCTTTGAGAAAATTACATTATGAGATGAACACAAAAGAAATGACTGGGAAGAACTTAACCTCAGCCTTTCACTAAATTATACAAGAATTACCTAGTACAGTATCAGGTTTAAATGAAGAAATGATTTAGACACATGACATTGATCTGAAGTTCTGGTTAATCCAAAGTTATAAAACTTGAATTTTATCCTTTTTCTTTCCATAATCACCTCTGAACGTCGGGAAAAGTTAATTAAAACAGGATGAACAAAATAATGTGCCACACATTTAAATACTTTTTTTCAAGAAAAGAAAACGCAGATTAGGTATCAAATAATCATCTTAAAGTATGCCACATCAGATATTAAAAGGACAACAAATATTTGAAGCTCATTTTATTAAGTGATTCAATTCCCAATCACAGAAATTAATGTAGAGTTTTATATTATTCACAAGAAATTAAGACCCCATTTTTTAAAATGTATGAAGACTTCGATATATTCAGTGTTTTACAACTTAAAGTAAAACTATAAATATTTGAAATATATAAGTGATTATAATGTATTAACTAGTTCAAGTTCCTCACAAATGTTATTATTACTTCAACAGTTATACTATTTCCCATAACATAATGAGTCTTATAATTTCATATTTATTTCCCAAACAAAAAAATCATTCTGTATTTTTGTTTTACATGTGCATTAGGAATTGAGAAAAGGGAATATTCAATTTAAAAGAATATTTCAATAAATGGTTTGAAATTTGTCACCTAACACGGTAGATCAGTAAACGACATTTTTTATTTGGTTAATTCGATTTTCAGACATATTTAATTATAGTTTTATATTCACCATGTTGTCAATTTCAGAAATTTGATAAGCTTATCTATATTATACACTATAAAAATACTATGAAATTTGTTTACTTACGGTGAAATTTAAACTTTTTTAATAAATACAAATAGAATATAATAGCAAGAATAAATTTTTAGCATAAATCGCTGCTTATAAGCATTAATAAATTAACGGTTATAAGCCATGAAGGAAAATTTGCAGAAGTTTCATTTATATACTAGAATGTCACGTGATTCAAGAAGAGTTTGACAGGAAATATCAGCAAATAGAATTAAAGTTGCAGTTTTTAAATGGTAAAATAATAATAATGTTTCTCTAAATGAATGAAAAAAATATTTGCCTAAGAATCAGAAGAATCTAAATAACTTGCAAAAAAATACTTCAAATATTCATTGAAAATAGAACTATTTTCATCTATATGTTTTTGATTATGGTATCTGATAATACAGTTTAAGTTTCGCTATAATGCTCATTTTTACAGTATGGAAGGATGTCCGATGAAAATTCAACATATTAGAGAAAAGGAATTTCTATGTTTGTGATGCAAAGAAGACGCCGTAAAAAATGTTTCTCTGACAACTTTAACAAGATTCAAAGTTACTGATGCTCATAGTGATTGATCGAGTAAAAATTGATTTTGAAAGATCGAATCTAATATCCAAAACAACGAAATCTGATAATAAATTTTAAGGTATAATATTTCTGAAAATCTTTTGTGATTCGGTACTTTTAAGGCAGCCCTTTTAAATGCGATAATCTGATATTCGATATTTTGTAAATAGAAGAAATTATTCGCAGCAAATATAAGTAAAATTCCCTTGAGAAATTTGAATCGTATACAGATTATTTTTTCATAATATCATACATTTAAATGATAAAATTTCATTTTCGCCATTGTAGAAATGCAAGTGCAGCTCGGTGCATGACCCTGACAAATCCTGTCCTCCCAGGTTAAGCGTATTCAGTTTGTTTAGCTTTAAGTTTCGGCTAAAAGTATCCGAGGACACTGTCCCTTTTCTTCCGCAGTGTTCATGATTATGAGATTCGAACAGAACTTTCCATGCCTTCAAACTTTAGGTCGAATAATTTTCATCCAGTTTAGTGTCTACTTAAAAATGAGTACATTCCTTATGTTTCGAAATTAGGAAATATATATAAAAAATGTAAATTTTCGAAAATAAAAATTCATTCCTTGGGATAAAATACATTTTAAACACATTTTTTTCTTTTATTTATCTATAATAATCACTGAGACGGGGTGTTAGATATTATTATAATGAGATCCTTCAATATTTATTTGAACCAATTTCGGATAGTTGAATTATTCAAAAAATGTTTGAATGTAACAAACGTTTATATTTATAGAATTACTCATGATAAAAATTTGAAATTTTAGTTCATAATAATCATGTAATCTTTAACTTAAGCCGAATTTCTTGGATGGGTGCCATCCATAATATCTGAACAAAATTATAACCTAATATAACTCTCATATTGCGTTAAAAAGGCATTTATTAGTATAAATAAATTAATGTACATAAAGATTACGATGTCTTTCCCTCAGTTTATATAATCTTTGATTTTTTCTAATGTTTTCCTTTTTCCTCACTGAAATAACTGTAACTTTGGTGCCCTTTTTATTTTCTAAAAATATTCTTTCTGTTTAACCACATGACATACGAATTTATTTAATTTCCTAATTAGATGACATATCCAAAATTAAACATTTATTGTTATTTTAATTCTTATAATAATATAACGAGTTTTAAGATAATGAAAAGTTTCTAAATGATTCTGGCATTTTAAATTACTGAATACTTTCACTTTATGGCAGAATTAAAATTAATAATTAAATAATTCGATGCGCGTATCAGAGACCTCATTGTATGTCGTTAAAATGAATGAAAACGCTTGTAGAAATTGATGAGAAATAATGTTAAGAGGAAGGTGATTACATTTTTTCGCTTCTTACTGTAAAGTATTTTCAAAACCTTTTAGGATAGACGTTGAAATGTAGTTATTTCCATAAAATGGATTTTGTTTCCTGGTGCAGTAGGATCTATCTTTACTCTTTATTGCGTTCCAAAATTTCGAATGGAATCATGTTTCTTCTCATTAATAATATGAAAAACTTAAATATACGAATAATCTGTCTTAAAATTATTCAAAGAAATTTACATTCCTTATTTTCTGAGAAAAAAAAACAAGTAAAGGAAATGAAATAAAACTCTTGATAGATATCAAGGCAAAATTTCTCTTTTTTTTGTACCTTTAAAGACCTTTTTTTGTAACCTTTAACAATGAAGGGAAATTTCATGATGAAATATACATGAAACAGTGAAAACGTCTTGCAATTATTTGTAACTAAAAAGATTATTAGTGATAATTATGAAATATTGTATATAAAATTTGTCAAAATTTAAAAATAAATAGTGACACGGAAAGAAATACAATATAAAAGGCAATTTTGATGAATTTAAAACTGCTTAAACTCCCCTCTCCTACGTTAATGTTCGCGCAAGTTACAGCGAGAATACCCCGTCAGATATTTAATTCATTAAAATATTAAGACGGCAACTGAAGTGCTCAATTTAAAATCTAACTTTGGTAATTTGAGGTTAAATAGAATGCTATATGTAAAGCAGCCCCAAACGTAAATATTTGTTTTAATTATTTATTGAAATTCGTTGCCTGAAGAGTTTTTTCGTTTATTTCTTGAATTTCGGAACACTTTCCTCTGTAGCTTCCCTTTAATGCGGAAATATTGATCATGCAGCCGAGCCTGCGTAGATTTTGTTGCAAATGTATAAAAATTTTACTCAATAATAATCCTGTTGCCTAAAAGCGTATGATAAAAGGGGCTTAATTATTTATTTATTGTTTGTTTATGAATGATTTTTTCCCGTTCTAGCGTATTTATTAATTCTTGCCGATGTTGGTTTTTACCTTCTCATATACATGTAATAAATTTTAATTATGGATACCTTAAAATAATTTAAATTTATTATTAAAGAAATAATGTTGCCCAGTATTGACCTACCCCCTCAGGTTTTCTATTTGGTACTTTAAGGGTATAAAGATTCCAACTTTAAAGCGGTTAATCTGATTAAGTCCTAATAAAAATTGTACTGAAAAGAAGCAATTATAAGAATAAATCGGTATCTGAAAAATAACTCTTTTATCAAAATTTTAGTAATAATAATATGTATCTGCCACAAAAGTAATTTTTATATATTTAAAAAACATAATTTTAATTTTGTTTAACTAAGTACTCAATTGAAACCAGACACCTGGCATAGGGGTAGAGCGTCTTCTCTATGTTCTGGGAGCTCAGGCTCTAGTCGCAGTTCGAGGATGGTTGACATTAATCTGTGTTCATTCTGTGAAATGCAAATAGAGGTTATTCAAGCGAATGTGACTCAAGAAATAACTAAAACGTACTCTTCATCCTAATTGGTACTACTGAAAATACAAGAGACGCTCAAGCAGCTTAAATCGCAGACTGATTTATCAAAAGGATTGTAAAGTGCCATAAATAACAATAACAATCGTTTTGAAAGTGCACAAAACTAATTTTCGAGGAATTGTATCTCCTAGAGTTCAAATAATAAATGACAATATTTGAGTTAGAGCCTTTTGTAGAAACACAACAATTAATTATGCTTGACCCAATTAATATTGCCTTCATCTGTAAGTGCCATTTATACAACTATTTAAGGTATTTATAAAAGTGCAGCTGTGCTTCTCACTCGTGAAAGGGATAACTCTTCAACACGATAGTAATCAGCCGGAATATACAGGGTGTCCCAAAAGGTCATTTTCAAACTTAACAAGCTGGTCTGTCATATCTTGATGCACGAAATTTAGATAGGAATTTGTGTGCGAAAATTCAAACTGCAACCGCTAGAGGGCGATAATTGCATGAAAACGGGAGAGTGGGGGAAACAATCATTTCAGGCGTGGACGTTGAAGGAGAAGGATGTTGCAGAAATGGCCGACATGCATTACGTATATGGCGCCGCTGATGGAAATGGACGGACCGCGGCACGGATGTACCTTGAGAGCTTCCCAAACAGACGTCAGCCCAGTTATGATTTTTTCATGATTTTTGCTACTCTGTTCGATAATACCTCTATAAGACTTATCCTAATCACTGGATAGGTAGAGGCGAACCAGTCCAATGGCTACCGTGATCCCCCGACCTGACTCCCCAGGATTTCTACTGAGGTGACACATGAAAACCATGGTGTACGAAACACCCGTAACATCGCACATGGATCTTATCGCACAATTCGCGGAAACGGCAAAACGTGTCGGTGGCACTTCTGGCCAATTTCAACGGTTGCGTGAATTTATGCGCCGACTTTGTGAAACGTGCCTTGTGGTGAATAAAAAGAATTTTGAACATTTGCTGTGATGTCATGATGTTTTGCAATAAAAATCATATTAACACCGCAGTTGATATCATTTTTTTCTCTTCATCCAAACCTGCACTTATCGCCCTCTAGCAGTCTCAGTTCGAATTTTCGGACACAAGTTCCTATATAAATCTTGTTCAACATGATATGGCAGACTAGCATGTTAAGTTTTTCAACGACCTTTTGGGACACCCTGTATAATAAGAAACCAAGAAAAACTCAATGCCTTTCTTTTCAAAATTCTTCTAGTATGCACCTTGTGTTTTCCAGATTTTAACTAATGTGGATCATTGAAACGTCTTTTCTTCTTAAAAATAACTATAACAAAAATCTGTAAGAATGGGGAATAATAGGAATATTTATCTTGCTGAAACCGAACAGGTAAGATTGATGTGATTCTTAGACTATGTGAAGTGGTTTCTTGTCTTTCTGAGTTAGGATCTTCTCTTCAGTTTTTTTTATGTACTTCTTTTTCTTTTGCTTATGTATAGTAAGATCAGGGTCGTATAGAGAATAGAGCACCCTCCCCCTTGGACCATGAACTCAGGACAGTATCTATAGATTCCTTTCATCTCCCCTATTAGATTATTATCTAAAACACTCCATGCCTTAGCATTAGGATGAGTTTAAATCGTCAAAATAGGAGTGAGATAAAAGATGAAATGATGAGATGTTTACATATAAAGAAGAAATCCAAAGTCAAAGGGCAATCCCGGAGATGAGCTCAACGTTCCACCTCTCACCTTTTAATGAGATGGAATCTTCGAAATGTGGTCATCTCAGAATCCTTTATCAAACGGTACGAAATATTATTTACAGAATCTGTTTCTAAGATAAGTAGAATGTACTAAATTTAAGATCAAAAAAGCCTCTCAGTAACATACTTGATCCAAAATATAATTCTTTGCACTCGGGCACCAAAATATAATTCTTTGCTCTTTTAAAATGAGTTCTTTATCGTTCACTTAAGTACAATAAAGGTTTGCGCAGAGCGAGCCTCGCAAATTTAATGAAATGCAAAAAATGAAATAAAATTCATCAATGCTATAAAAAATGTCATTGGAAGAACTGGGTATAAAGGCAAATAGAATGGCTTAGAAACATTGAATCTTTCGAATAATTAAAGTAAATTTTCCAAACTTATTTATATATAAACTGTATACACGATTCTCAGTTTTATAATTCCTTCAAAAACTTGGCTGGTTTCAAATACTTTTATTTATAAAACTATGTTACTATTTAATCAAGAATTTAAATAAACCCTTTTTACCCGGGAAAGTAATTCAATGCAAAATTATTAGATGCACCCTAATACAGGGTTTATTTATTGTTCTGAAAAATAAATATATATAAATGTTTCAAAATGAATTTTCAAAAAAGTGAATTTGCATATTTTTACTTATTTTTTTACTAATATTCTGTAAGTATTTGTAACAATCAAAATTGAAAATTAAATAAATGAAACGTCGAATTGATGCTTGTGATTGGGATTTGAATCTTGAATTTCTTGAATTGTGATAAAATGCACGATCTAGATAACATCAAAGGGTTAGTTATACCCATGTTTAATAGTTTATATGGCTTCTTTTCGAAAAAAAATTATAACCTCTAAGATCAAAAGGCTGAAAGAAAAGTCATTATCAGTGGGAAAAAATGAATAGTAAATAGATAATGATAGTCATCAAGCTTTGCAGTCGTGACCATTTTAATAAAACATAATTCGCAGTCCTAAGAGTATATAATGTTTATGAAAGTCCTTTTCATGATTATTTCTATAAAATACAATTCCTAACTGTAATGTCTCAAAACGTTATTTATGCCTAATAGGATAAGATATTTCTGAATTCACATTGCATTTAAATTTTCAATTATGTCAATACATTGTCATACTAGAGGCTTCGAAATTCATGATTTCATGATGTCGTGGATTCTTTTTTTTTTGTAATTAAAAAGGGAGAAGGAAATTTAAAAAATACTTAAAAAATTGAATAAATAATCTATCTATGTCTCGAAATATAATTTCCTTTCCAGAACTCAATTCAATTTTTTAATATTTGAATCGGATGAAATAAAGTGAATTAAACACACTGAAATTCGATCATTCAGGACGCTCGGGAGAAGTAGGAGAAAGCAAATGTATTTGCTCATCTGATATAAAAAGAACGGAATTTGAGGGTCGCTGATTTTGTTTCTTTTGTTATCTGAGGGAAGAGGATGACTTTTTTCTAAATTCATATTCTGAAGTGAAACATGTGAATCAAAAGTAATTATTAATTCTAAACTCCAATACTGAGCAAGCTCGAGCGCTCTTCTCAGTCCTAAACAAGAGATTGCTTCTAAGAATGTGGTTTGAACTTAATAGGTAACATTGCTTTTTTTGTGAATTTTTAAAACGAAACTGTTGAAATTGTTTTGAAATTATTGAGTAATTATCTTTTTATATTTTTATACGTATGCATTTCAAATATCTGTTCAATATCAAAACGAATAATTTGTTAATCGTAACAATGATGACATGATCCTTTCAATTGAAGAAATGTTTAATTTCATGGTATTTAATAGATGTTTTTATATATATATTGTGCGTCTTCTGAAACGTTCAAACTGATGAATAATCCGAACTTGGATTTTTAGCTAAGAATAAAACCAGCGAGACTTTTCTCCCGAAAGAATGTTCGTCTGCTGTCTAGTGAAGATAATGTCATTAATAGCATTGGCGTGCAATTTATGAAATGTTAAACTTTGGCATGAGTTACGATCCATGAATCTATTTGTTTTAATGTAGAGTTTTTATTGGATGCATTCGACGATTCTTGGAGAATTATTGGCAATTGATTTCTAACGTGCGTCTAACAGTATTCGAAAATGGAATTTATGAATTTGGCAAATTTTTCCAATCGATTGAAACACAAGTTGGAAAACTACATTTGTA
>JAOUZG010023795.1:0-11991 GCA_026289955.1 Argiope argentata | reverse complement strand
AATGTCTTATGAGTGCTCGTAAATGTTACTTCATTTTGATTTCCTTCGTTTGTATAGAACCTGCTGTAATGATTCATGTTTGTTAAAAAGGAAACTTTTAACTTTTTATAATTTTTATTTAAAAAATGGTAGCATCCATCTTATTATAAGATCCGGTAAGGATAAATTGTTTCTTTCATATAATTTTTGCATTCTATAAAATCTTTAAAATACAAAATATGGCATTTCTTCAAATAAACCAAAAGTAAATAAGTGCATAATGTAATACAAGCTTAATCGCTATGGAAATTGCTATGACGCCCTCAGGTTTATTAGATAGGATATTTTTAATAATTTTATGACTTGTCTTAGTTCATTTTGGAGCTTCCATTTTCTCATCAGATCTAAAATTGAAAAATCCGAATCCAAAAATCTAAAATTTTACGAAAAATGTAACCAATGTAAATCTGATAAAGAAGTAAATTGATAATTCGTGATTATTCCCTCGACCTAGAAACCTTTCGAAAATCCGAAAATACTACAAATGTAACACAGGTTTGGCGAATATGTGCCAATTCTTTGGCGCCATAATAATGAAAAGATAATTTTGCTTTCATTGGCGAATATCTACGTCTTCTTAATAACAACGGATTTGGCGAAAATGGATGAAGAGATAGTCTCAAATTACCAGTTACTTTTGTTTAGAATCTATCTCCATATTAGAATAAATGAGCAGTAACGTTTAATTATAAGTGTTTGAGGATATATATACATTTTTGTTCGTTACATGACATTGAATCTGTTATAATTGAAAGTTTTCAACTTTTAAATACTACTGATGACCGTTTCATTGTAGCCTAATTTAAAGCAAATACTTAATAAGAACTTTTCTCATTTCAGTTATGATTTTTTTCTCAAATTCAAACCACAAAATTCTGACGAATCAACGGTTTACCCTGGCAGCAGTACCACCAACTCAGCTGCATCGGAATCAGAGGTAAGGACAAAAAAGGGGAAAACTTATTAATTAGAAAATTTAAGGGGACAGTCCTTAATTACCAAATAACATCTCATGTTCATTTTAGCTTTTGATTTTAAATATTTGGATTGATGGGAATAACAAATAACTATGTAAGAAATTTATATGATTTAAATAAATTCAGGTACTTACGTATTATACCGTCTTCGCCAACAATCGCAAAGGTTTAGTAACTCATTGGCGACGGATTTAAATTTGGCGATAAAGATAAACGGATTACGCCATTGCCTGATTGCCATAATTGGAAGTTTTGCAACTCATAGGCAACGACTTCAAATTCGGCTATAAAATTGGATCATTTAATGCGTAAGTACCTAAATTTATATTTTTAATTCACTTCTGAGGTAAGAATACCTCAAAGTGAAATAGGAATATTCTTATGAAGTATGATTTAAATACAATTTTCAAGGCAAAAATGATAAAAAAATTTATACTAAAAATTACTATGATTAATTTAATAAATTAGATGTAAATAATTTACTTATGAACATCATTTTGATATGACATTTGAAAACATTGGAAATAACACAATAATTGTAAAAATGCAAATTCTGTAAGAAGGGGAGAACCGGTATTAGGTAAATTTGGCACTTCTATTAATTTTCTTTCTTAAGCAGCCGAACTGTGATGATTGGGTTGGAATATGTATTTTTTTACATATCACGGCTATCATGTGCTTCGTTTATAATTATTAATGATTAATTTTCAATGTATTGACAATCAGATTTCTTCAGTATTCATATTTAAAAATTGTGAGGAGTTTATAATATTTTATATTTCTTATCTTTAATTCGTTTTCGAATAAATAGTTGTTCTTTTTCGCTGAGGACTGAGGATTAAGTCTCAGTTTCGGAATCAGAAAAATAAGGGTTATGAAGAAACATTTACATCGAAGATTTATTTTATGTAGAACCGGGTGAATATTGAGCATTTGTCTGTGGGTTGAATGACCCCGATGTGGAGTGGTGGGAAAGTTCTGAATAGGGAGCGTCGATTGGAAAGTAGTCAATTGAGACATGCTCATCAGCTTTGCCGATGATATGCCAGTAGAATATTTTTAATGTGAACACATTGATACTAAAAATATTCCACTAATACTTTCATATATACATTTCCTCTCAAAATTTATTAATATTTCCACCAATAATCCAGAGAGCAGAAAACCATTTTTTTACTCTACCTTATGAAATATTAAATATATCCTTACAGTAACGATAGTAAAATATACTTTCCAAAGACAAAAACATAATGTTTTAAGTATTTTAAACTGAAATATTGTATTTTTATGTTTCTTAAGATTCCAAAAGGATAATACAGTTATTTTGCTGCAAATAATCTAACGTTTAAGTGATAACTGATTCTTTATTGATTATCATTACTTATGAAGATAGGAAAGTACATTTTTAATATACATTTTCTTTATTGCAGAGCATAGATTCTGATGCAGTTGAACTGCTGGACCAGCTGGTGGAAATAAACCGAGACCTGACTATTTTGTCGGAAAAACTCGATATTATTGCTCACCTCCAGAGTCTCCTTTAAATGAATAAATTCATCTTTTTCAAGAAACTTTTGAAGTTACCATCTGAAGCATACATCATGGTAATATATTTAAAATGTTATTAATGTGTTTTTACATATATAATAATGCAACCTGAGGTAAATCGCATTATAGAGAAACTCAATTCTATCGTTAAGCATATTATTTGGATAAATAGTGAATTTTCCCGATCATAGGTTTGACAATAAACATGAATCTCCAACTTTAATAATAATTTGAGTAGAATAGAAGTTATCTCTATTAATTCATAACTGAAGGAGAACAAACCTTTCTAATTGTTGTTAATGTTATAGAAACTGACTTGCGAATACCGAACTTTGTCCCTAGAGCATTTTATTATTATTTCAAAATTTAAAAGGAAATAGTTTTATTAATCGGTATCATATTGTAAATTTTCATAAACGTGATAAGGAAAAGCGAATATTAACACCACGGCATTATGCGATTCTCAACTATGAGAACGTTAAAAGCCCCCCTATGAAATTCAGATAAAAAAGGTATATGCTTTTATAATAGAATTCAGAATCATCAGAGCACAAAATCTAATTATTTTAATCAAGATCATTTTTTATAAGTAAATGAATAATATACCATATGCAATTATAACTTATGATAGACACTTTTGTTTATAAATAAGTATTTATAGTTTTAAAATACTTCAAGAATTTCATGAAATAATCAGTAATAATGTCTTTAAAATATTTGTAAATAGCAGCAGTTTTGACTTTTAAATCATAGAAAGTTTAAAAAGAGGGAAATAAATAAAACAACGAAACTCATGTTTAAACAAATACGTTTCTCATGAGCTTGTTAAGTTGCTAATTGGAATTTCATTTTCTTTATCGATTTTTTGGAAATATAAAAATTTAATACATCACTGTTATTTCTTTCATGTAAAAAATTTATTCTGAGTTTTTCTGAATGATTTCTTTTCTCTTTTCAGTTCAATACATCGTGCCAAGACAAATAGACATAGCATGGACATCAAGTCTGTATCATCTCAAATTGCGAACATCAACATCAAAATAAACTTAAACATCTTGGCAATATGACATGATTGGCGCAATAAATGAAAGTGCAAAAGAAGGAAAACCCTGATGTCATTTCACCATTTTCTGAAACATTGCGAATGGAGAAAAAGTTAAAAACAAGATCTCTGTGGACTCCCGCCAATTTGAATACCTTACTCAGATTCGTTCAATTCTCATGAATATGCATTTCAGAAGAAAAGATTCAAGGATCAACCAATTCAAGTTATTAAAATATTCCTTACTAATTACAATTGATAAAGAATGTCGAATCCAGAATACGCTCAGTTTTGATAAAATATTACCACTAAACTACGAATTTCGATATTTACACTGGGTGAAAGCTTCGCCTTGGACTTCAGTACAATTTTGCTTATAAGAAAAATTGCATCCACTGGAGATATACCTGACAAACCAGGTTGATGACGTCAATTTCCACTATACCAACCGACATTGTGAGCTGTCAGGGACAGAAAACTCAAATGGAATAGTATCTAAATTCATTACTTGAAGACTTCCTTCCAAAAGTTATTGGGAAGTTTTGATGAATTGTAGAATAAAGAAAACGCTTGTTCAACATTACGAATGAAATTATTCTATTTCTATGGAACTGTTCACTATTTTACAAGCATTTATAGGTACATCCTACAGTTTCAACTGGAATCTTTAAAACACATTGAAAAAATAATTTGTTTTTGACAAACAGAGGATAAATGTTCTCCATTCATCTTTAATATTTATAAATATACCAAATGAAATTTCTTAAACTTCATATCATTAAAGGAATAGTTTATAAAAAAATCATTCCAGATTACAAAATGATTGAAATTGAATATTACGTGAAAATGGGATAAGCAAGTGGAATACATCTTTATAAAATTCAAAATAATAGAAGCTCTCTGAAATGATGAATGCAAAAATACATTAACACGTACTACATATAACTTGAAGAGATTAAGTGCAGCCAATTTTTATTCACTGGAAATGAATTTCTGAATATTCTCAGGCATAATTCTAAAGCATATAATAATTACTAAATATCAAAGAATTCTAAAGAAACTCTATCACATCTATGAATGATCTTATGGATAAAAAGGATTCTCAAACGCATTCACTGATATATTGCAGAAGGTGGAGAAAAATTACGATATTCGGATAGAAATGGCAACAGATAATATCGATTGCGTAAACTATTCGGATCAAGATATTCTATCGTCAATCCAGAAAACTGTGACTTTACCTTCAAGAATGGCAACTGCAATAACAGAACAACCTTTGCCTTTCAATGAATTCAGACCACATATTGAATGTTGTTTAAACTCTACGAAAAAAAAAAGAAGATTCATGAAAACCATCGACAAGAACCAACTCTTGTTAATGTATTCACTCTATAATTGGAATCCTTGTTCAAAACCCTATGTATTTTAACTTTCACAAAGAGACACTTTTCTATCCTTAAAACCGTGATAAATTCACTTTGCAACGGTTCTGTGCCAAAGCATGCTGTACTTTCTTCGACATTTCTTTCAATCCAACAGCTGAAACACTTCTAAGCAGTCATCTTATGTACTTTGGATATAAAATCAGATGCGAAAAATGAAGAATTTTCCTAAGATCCAATAGAAACTTTCCTTCTTGTGGATTAGTGTCCGCTCACTAAAATGAGCTGAATATACTTCAACTTAAATCTTGAAACCTACCTGAATGTCTCACTGATCTACAAATCTTTTATCAAAAGCTCCAAGCAGATTTCTTCTTCAAAAGTATGAATGACTTTCTAACTATTCACACTTGCAATAGAAATTGATGGATATTTTTATCTTAATATGAAAGGACAAAATAGAAAGGCTATTCTATGTTACGAATTTAAAAACAAATAAATTTATTTTTTAAAAATCTACAAGTAATATCGTCAATAAAATATCATTTCATTTCAAACTCGTTTTTGTGATTTATTATTGATTTAACTATTTTCTCTTGATTTCCCCATTTAGATAAAAAAAATTTATTAACCATGATCATTTGGTATTTCGGAATTAAGGGTTTCTAAATACTTCAATGAATTGGGATTTCGGGAGAGTAGTATTATCTCATTATTTTCCGCTGAGAAATATTTAGAAACTTCAAATTTTGAAAGACATAATTCTTAATGTTCCAAATACACAGAAAACAATCTACCTATTCATGCCTGAATTTGTTTAGATAACATATAGTAATAAATTAATAACTTTTCTTTAACTGTATGAAAGGTAGAGAAAGTCAATTCCTGCAAAAAGTGTAATCAAACTTTCGTGTCTATGTTTAATTTTTGTGACAAAACTATTTCGTTCTCCATCCAATTATAATCGAAATGAGCCTTGTTTTTCATAATCAAATTTAATAATATTCATAGAGAAACAAACACGGAACTCTCTAGGTAATTAAACAAAAGTTCACACATCAAAAGATCTATTAATTATACAAAGTCACATTTCTACAAAATACAGAGTTTATATGTAATTTGTCTTTTTTTAAAAATCCGCAAAGCAAATTGTACTTCTATATTTAACAAGTTGTGTAGCATTTCCATTATTTCCCTCTTATAATGAAATTAACAGTCTTCCCAAATTAATTTCACTTCGTTCTTCCAAAGAAAAAAAATGCTAGCTTTTCATAAACTCCGGTGTGTGAGGACGTTATCCCAATATGATAACGCAAAAGAGCACGAATAATTTAGTAGTAACCAATTTCATAAGAGACAAGAAAATAAAATAAATAAATAAATTAGTGGTTCTATTTGATTATAAATTTCAGGTGGTTATTTCTGAAATCTCTAAATGGAGTGTTTTTTTAGGTGAAAAATCAGTGCACTTATAATTGACAGGATTATTAATATGTTTTAAATCTGATAGCCTCCTCCAAATCCTTTTGATATTATTTAATAGCAACTAACTTCTTTCGAAAACTGCATATGGAATTATATGAGATAATATTAGTAATAGTTAATTAGATTAGATATGCCGGTGTTCTGGCACAGAAGTAGAGACGACTCATCCTCGTGATCTGGTCGTCCCGAGTTCGAGTCACGGTTCAGGCATGGTTGTTCTTCTGTTTACTATCTGTGAGATTTGTGACTGTGCCCCCCTCCCTATAAAAAGGGGCTGTGCAAGCAAATGTGATGAGTGAGTAGCAAAAGTCGTACTCTTGACCCTAGTTGGCACTACTTCAAAATCAAGAGATGCTCATTCGGTTTAAAATCACTGATGACCGTCAGAGGGCTTGTCCATGGCAATTGCCATTAACAACAATAACAACAACAGATTAAATTTGATATTCTTGCCTCACATGAAACAGCAAATTTAAGATCTAAAAACGAGCAAGCTGTTTCAAGTAAAATAGTAATGCCTCAGAAGAACTTTGTTGTACTCTTTGTTGGATATAAAAATCTAAATATCTTATGTTAACTTCTGTTAATAAAATTTTGAAATTATTTAGGAGATTAAATTACAAGTCATGCCTCTTTCCAATTTTTATAAACCTAGTTTTTAAACATTATTTTCATTGCTTAAAATAGTTGTTACTTCAGCAAATATATAGACCTAAATTTATTTTTTTGTGTTTGTATATTAAACTTTATGATGGACAGTTTTATTTCTACCTTACAGAGAACTCATTTTCATTATTTTTTCATGTCCTTTTCTGAGACATTCAGTCATTACAGGTTGTATTCTAAACACAGTAAAACACCAATCACACAAAATTCCATCAGAGCTTTTATTCATTCAAAACCATTGCAATGACAAAGTAATTTATTCATATGATTTAATAATTGTACTTAAATGTTGTGATACTAAAATTAAATTGAAAGGCAATACAAATTTTATGAAGTAATTGTAGTGTCTTCATTCAAAAGCATTAAGTAAAGTGGTTCACTCATTCCAATGTTTCGAACAAATACCGAAATTTTACATTTTTGTGGAAAAATTCTTTTTTACTAATACAAAGAAAAGAAAATGGACTAATTTCCACTAATTATAAAAAAAAGATTTAAAAAACATTTCCATTTAATGATATTAATTTAACAGTCGATAAATTTTTCTTGAAATTTAGTTATTTCTAAAACATTTTTTTTGTGTTTAATCTCCAACTAGAAATTAAATTGTTATTTTGAAACTGAAACAGTACCTTTTTCATCTAATTCTTAATTGTGGGACTTTTTCCCTTGCTGAAAGCGAAAGAAGCTGAATTCTGCGGAAGTAAAACGGACCGACGAACGCATACTATTTTAATTGCAATGTCATGTCATGGTTTCAATTTAAAATGTTTATTATACAATGAAAAAACATGCAAGATATTTAAAATGAAACATTTTATTGACTGACAATTTGATGGAAAAGGGAGCATGCATTTTAATTCTCGCGATTTGAATGAAATTAAATATAACCAATATTCCAATCGATTCAGATGCCCGTACAAGACGACTAATTTATAATAAAAGATATTACAGTGAAGAGCCTTCAAAAATCGCACTCTTGATGAATCCAGGTTATTCAAAACTTGAATTTATAGGATTTATTTGGAAACCTGAATTTATAGGATTTTGAATTTATAGGATACAGCAGGGATGCACAACCTTATCAAGATGAGGGGCCAAAATATGAAATGGGTCATGACGTGGGCCAAAACAGCACATGAATGTTAAAACATATAAAAAAACGTGAAAACATTGGGGGGGGGTTGTGGCAATACGCATGAATTACAATTTTTACTTTGTTTATCTTACTCATGCACACATTATGCAATAAATCAAAGAATAAAAAACAAACATTATAGCTATGATTAAAATAATTTACATTAAAAAAAAGATTCCTGTTAAAAAGGGTGAAATCTTGAAATAGAATAACAGAGGAAAACTTTTTGGTAATTATACAGAGAACGCAATTAAAATTTTGAGAAAAAAATAATAATCAAAATTAGTAAAAAGTAATGAAATGGGACTGAATATTTGAAGTTATTAATTCTATGCTGGGCTTAAGACTGGTTGTGGCAATGCGTAGAACAGCCGAAAGGTTCCCATCTGCTATTCTATTTCTTATTTTTGATTTGTTTAAATTCATTAGTGAGAAAGTTTGCTCACAAAAGAAAGTTCTACCAAAGAAAGTTGCACATGCAGCTGCATTTTGCTTTAAGCACAAAAATTCCTCGGGTAAATCCTATAAAATTCTACTATCGATTTTTCTTTGAATTGATTTTTCAAAAAAAAAAAATATAGAAATTATGTAAATCAATTAAAGCTAACTACATAGTCTCATCTACTAGATTTACAGCAACAGAAAATGGAGAAGAAAATACATCTATTTTTGTTTGGCAATTTTCAAAATCTGAAAACCGACCATCAAATGTTTTACGAAAAATTTGAATTTGATCCTCATACTGCATTTTTATGTTGTGGGAATTTTTCACGTCCGCGCACTTCTATACGAAAACTCGTATTCGCAGGTAGCCATGAAGGGAACTAACTGAAAAGACGCGTAATAAAAAGTAAATAAATTTGATGAACAACTGTAAATTATTTATTTTGATGTAAAAACATTTTCGTATCAGATTTTTATCCTGTTTATTTGAAAAAGAATCATTTCATTTTAAATTAATTTCATTTTATTAACATCATCAGCAGGCCATCTTCGAAGGCTACGTGGGCCAATTTTGGCCCGCGGGCCATAGGTTGTGCATCCCTGAGATACAGCTTACCGATAGGATGTAATGGGATGTCTTTTAAATAGAGAATTTAAAACAAAACTGCAAAACAAAAAATATATAACTTTATACCAGTATTCAATTATAGTTAATGTAAAACTGAAAAAAATCTAAGCAATTTAGAAATCAATGTATACATAAAAAAGTAATTATCAATTCTTACAATTATGTCAATTAAAAACATAAAAGTTCCAAAAAAAGTTAACGAACATTTGACTTCTCACAAAAAGGTCCCCCATTTCAGTAGTATAAATGAAACTAAAATTTGAGAAAGGTTTTAATCACAGTTTAAATTGTCAAAGATATAACTATTAGATTCCGATAGGTGGGAATAACCCTTCAACTTAGAAGTTGAAGTTCTTTTTATGATCGAATGCATGTGAATAAAAAATAATAAATTTTTAAAAAATGTATAGTATTATATGCATAAACGTGAATCAAAAATAAATGAGGATATAAAAGCTTGTTCACATTAATGCTAGGAAATATTATAAATATTAAACTATAACAACAAATTAAGGCTTTCCGAAATTTACAGAAAATTTAACGAAATAGGTGAAATTTTTGCAAATTTTATTTCAAATAAATTTGTAAACATTTTATCGGGCAGAAAATTTTCTAGGTGAGTAAATATATGTAACAGATCACTTAAATTTAATAAATTGCTAAAAATATTGCTATTCCAGCTAAAATTGAAAGCCTATTTTTATAAACGATATATGATATTTGAAATAATGGGATTATTTATTTGATCAACTAAAGTAATAAGAAAGTTTATTATAATTATCAGTACATTTATCAATTATATAATAATTATTAAAAGTAACCGTCTTCAGTAATTCTTACTCTTTAAAAAATCCGATTTATTATAAAATTTGAACGAAAATCTCATGAAGCCAATTTTCTGAAAGATATAATGGACCCCCCCCCCTTCAATTTTTTTTTCGATTTCATTCATACTTCAATTTAAATTGTACATTTCTTTCATTTTTATTTTTAAGTCTGGCTTTCTTTTCATCTGTTTCACTTTGTAGCAACTTGTCTTCACGCTTCATTTTTTTAAATATCCTTTTATCTGTGTTTGGAAATACTTTTGAGCCACTGAGTTATTTCCTCAGATGTTTTTAAGAGCCTTTTCTTCAATTTTCGAAAGAAATATTTTATACCCTATTAAACTATTTCTGTTGAAAAAATATCAATCGAAATAAAAACACTAAAAAATAAGCAAAGGTCAAACTAAAGCTGTTAGTATAAGAATTCGAAGAAAAGTTTTCCATGTAGAAATTTAGACAACATCAATTTGAAAAGCTTGAAATCATTAAATTATTCATTATATTAAATTTCGAATTAGTTTCTGAAACAATGAAATAAATTTCATTTGCCTAAATTTTTTATCGATGAATTTCCATTGAATTATAAAAAAAATACGTCATGTTTGACAAAAAATTGCAATCCGATGAAAGTATTGAGTTGTTTAATTGAATATAAAAAAGTTATCTAATTATTCAATAACGCAGCCGATGTCTATCGCACTGAAATCGGTTTTCATTCAAAATCACGATGTTGCGTTAACCATATTTTTAAAATAAGTGGGAAAGGAATCACTTTATTTCGGTCAGAAAATAATAAAATGTGATTAAAAGAATTGACTTTATAAAGAAAAGAAATGCGTTAAAAACATGTGTTGATGATATTTATGTAATACAAACAGCAACAGATTGATTAGTTTAAATTCTTTTCCTGATTCCTCACAAAATTCAGTTAAATATCTAAATTGAAAATGACTACCTAAAAATAAATTCAATGTTGAATCAAAATGGGAGGTTATATCGGGTAATCTACTGTTGAGAACCTGTATTTTGTAGAATTGTGGGGTATCTCGAAAATATTCCCAAAATTGCTACTTAATTTTTTTTTAATTTCATCGTTTGAATGTCAAGAAAACTTGATGACGGAATAATTAATAACTGTTCAACTTATATCTAATTCAATATTGTTGATACTTTTTTTTCGTATTGTCAACAAATATACTGTTTTAATACAGATAATAATATATTGTATTAGGACACTGTTTTAAAAGATCATCATTGTTACACTATAACAAAGAACACAGAAGTGTTCATTTTGAAATCAAAAGTATATTTTCTTTGCGTTAGTAAAGAGCGATTTATATTTGCTGCGATTATATTGCGAATATTCTTGTGAATTCTTGAGAATTTGCGTTTGCTTCTCTGTGCGTTGAAGCGATCATATGACCATGAAGTGGCTCAGGAAAAAACTGTAACGTATTTCTCTATTTTTTCCAGTAATAATCAGTATTTAGTATAAATGTGTATTTAAAGTTGCTTTCTATTTTCTTTGCATTTATGTACACATTTTTGAGTAACGCAAATATACATTGAAATCTTTATCTTTTTCCTTTTATATTTGATGGCCTATTCAGCAGTTTCTAAAATATATTATTATTAACTAACACAATTCAAGTTTTCGAGTATGAAAATGTTTGCTTGTAGTATAGTTCTTTATACGTCAATATCTGAGAACAGGCGAATAAATTTTGTATCAATTTTTTAACAACAAAATATTTTTAAATGAGTTTAACATCTTTCATAGTTTTAAATTGGATATTTATTTAAAAAGTAAAATTT
>JAOUZG010023794.1:39559-55474 GCA_026289955.1 Argiope argentata | reverse complement strand
TCTGCTTTTTAAATAATCTAGTGCTTATAATTCTTAATATTTATGCTTTTTCATATAGTTGATGAATTAAATATATTCATTCTTTCAGTTTTACTTCAAAATTAAATGCTTCTTAAATGCAATGATATTGGTAATTTTATTTCTTATCTTGATTTTAACAAAAATTTTGAAAATAACTTGTAGTTGTCCTAATAACAGTATCGATTGAAACATGTTAAAATGAACCTATGGTCGATAAACAATGTTAATAATAGATTGTAACGCTTTGATTTTGAACTAGTATTATAGTTTTTTTATGCATTTAATTATTGGTAAAATTCTTTTTTAAGAACTTTAAACAAATTATATTTGTATTCCAATGTGGATTTTTAGTGGAAATTGAAAATCCATTTTAACTATACTGACGAATTTCACAAAGAATTCCTTTTATTTCTACTTGGATATAACTTTTTGTTTGCTAGATATGATAAATGTAATTTGTGGACGTTGAAATAAACATTTTTATTTTATGCGTATAAGTGCAATGTCTCTGTGGCTCTCTTTTTTCTTTTTAAGAAACATTTTGGTGTCAACTTTTATTACAACTTGTGCGAAGGAAGGAAGTAAGCTAAATTTCGGCCATTTTTTGCAGTTACAAAGTAGTTAAAATAATTCAGAGCAAAACTGTTTTTTACATCATCACAAAAGTGAGCCTTCCTCTTCTTAATGATAACAGACTTTGTAGGAAATTTTACTAAATTTTTATTCAAAAAAAATATTTTTAACTTCCTTTTATTTGAATCTTGCAAATTTATTGATAAGGATTAAAAAAGATTCGCCAATTCATTTTCAAATGTTGAGTAGCTATCAAAGTAAAGTATATTTTTAATTACATTTTGGAAATGTTGTATTTTTTATAATTGATTTTAAAAGATGGAGCGTTAAAGAAGTTTTTATATTTCTCTCACTTTTTAATTCATTCCTCCTATGATATAATTGGATGTGTAAAGAAATAGACCGGAAACGAGGAAAATGCATAATCAGATGGGGGAACGACTTTTAGTACAGTAATCTAAGTTATGTGTTTGACAGAATTTGTGATTTATAACAATTTTCGATGAAAAAAATCCATCGATAAAAAGACAAGAAATATTAAATAGAAATCCTTAGTAACCTTTAAGAATAGCCAAATAAATGAATGCTATAAACGACTGAAGATGCCTAAATCTAAATATACTGTAAAATATTTTTTTGGATTTAATACTGTTTGAAATTTTTGATTATAAGGAAATTTTTTTAAAAAAATTCAAAATTTTTCTCACTTTCTGATTACATAATAAGGCGTGTATAAACTAAAATGCCAGTTTTATAAAAGCAATATTTGGCAATAAGATCAAAACTAGTTTTTTTTTTAAATTTCATGCTTAAATTGTTTAAGCAAAATCTTTGAGATTTTTTAAAAATGTTCTTTACTTTTATTAATTTGAAATGCGATAAACGAAAATAATTGTTTTAATTTTTAAACTTTCTCTCTTTATATTGGTTTTAATTGTTATCCGAATCTTTTGACTTACACAAGTTACTTATTAATTTTTTCAATGTTTGAGTAAAAGTGCGTATAATTAATCTTTTTCCATCTACATTCTTAATTATTTCTTCTTTTCCTCAAGGAAATTTAGTACCCACAAACCTAATCAATAAGCCATGATCATTTTTATCGTATAGATCTGAAATAAAATATATCTTTTACCTAGCCTCTCGAATGAATATATTTCAGATGCAGTACATATTGTTTGACGGATGTAAGTAAATACTTTTAATTTCAGCTTTATAAATTGAGAAAACATGCTTCTTAAATGATAAGGAGGAGAAGTAGGAGGAAGTTTTTAATTTGATTTAGAAAACCCGTGAAAGATACGTTTCTATCTAAGACAGCATCCATTTTAAGAAAAAATAACGTTAAAGTTTTTTTTTTTATTTCAGAAGGTTAATATTTCTTTCCTTTAGTACTCGTTGCAATAATACATATTATTGTATGCATACAAGTTGCTACCAACACAGAGCTCCGCAATTGAATTGCCTTTAATCTATACAGACTTTGTGTTTCTCGTCTTTGTTACGAACTACGAAAACTTGAAGCATAAGGTAAAGAACAAAGAAAGGTTATATAATTAATTAAATAATTAATTCCCTTTTGTACCCATTCGCTATTTGTTCATTTAGTATATCACGTTCGAAAAAATGTACATGAAGGGGGGGGGGAGTGGACGATTGGCTCAACCTTAGTAAGCGTTATATAACGTTCGAAGTTAGCGTTTTAGTTATATTAGATTTACAGGATAACAAAAGTTGTCAAAGTAAATGCGAGTTAGTTTAGAAATATTCGAACCTATACCAAAAGTGGGAGAATCGCTAGAAATTGTCATTATATAACTTTCAAATGCAAAAGAAAATCATCAGAATTATAAGTTTTTAAAAATATAACTAAATCAAGTTTAATTGGCAAATATGATTGATTTTTTTTTTTGCATTGCAATCTAAAATGAAATCATAATTAGTCCAATTAGGTAGAAAAAAAAGAAACTGGAGATATTTGCTTCATAAGGATTGTCCAATGACGAGTTGGACCCCTCGAAATTAAAGATGAGAAGCTACCAAAATCAGGGTTGGTTCTTGCCTACATTGTCATACGAAAGGGTGAGGGTAGCTACCTCCCTCGAGAACGGGACGTACTTCCTCAAGGAAATATTGTGCTGTGACCGGTGAAAGTCCTAAGGAATCATCTACACTTTCTACCAGTGTCGCTCTCTTGGCAAAGAGAAAAAAGAATCTATTATTTAAGTTCGTGAAAAATTGAATACAGTTAGTTTTTTCTTTTCTTCCATCAACAACGCCTGCTATATGGGTGATCCTAGTTTTAGCCATGCAGAATATTTAAAAAATCTCAAAAAATTACAAGTATCGAATAATCCGAAAAATGCATTAGTAAAAATAGCAACTTAACGCTTATTCGACGGAGAAGACGATAAATGTACAGTGTTGACATCATCATGTGTGGCATATCCATCATTCTTAGTAGTACGGTGACAATCGTATGATTAATATTTAAAAATATATACAAAAAATACATTTGGGACCACGAGAATAACAAGATCAAGATTTTGAGATCTGTCCAAAATCGTTACAGCTAAAACAACGTATCGCATTATTAATCCGATTACTAAAATTCGCTTTTGATTATCTTTGTTGCACTGTTCTTTCAAAAGCCGTACACATCACTGATCGTCATCAGCATATTTAGAATGCGGCATCTTTGAATTATTTTTTGATGTAGTAACTTATGGCACTTACCATAGACAAGCCCCCCACTGATACAGTAGCATATTTAAGCGTAAAAGACCGTCTCTTGTGGGGGTTTTTTGAAGTAGCGCCATCTAGGTCCAACAGTACGACTTAGCTACACACTCACCACATTTGCTTGCACAGACCCTTTTTATAGGGGGGGGGGGAGCACAGTCAGACATCTCACAGATAGCACACAGAAGAACAACCATGCCCAAATCGGGACTCGAACCAGGGAATCCCAGAATACGAGGAAGACGCGCTGCCTCTGTGCCAGAAAGGGGGAGAATTATTTGAATTCATTGCACTAACAACAGTTTCGAAAATTCGTCATTTTTCTTTAAACTCTGATTAACATTTTGCATGATGAAGAATATTGTTATCAGAAGAGACACCACCGTTCCCGGGTTTTTTTTTTTTTTTTTTTTTTTTTTTTTTTTGTATTTCGAAAACCGAATATTCATCAATGATTGTTTAAAAGAGATTCGCAACTTCCTCCATAGTAATAAAAATATTCCTTCGAGGGCATTTTAAGTCTTTTTAATTGCTTATGTTCTTAAATAGAAATTACTTTATCCTAAAATTAATTAATTAGTGTAATTTTAAAAGCATGATACTAAATTAGATATTTCTGAGAAAATAAAAAGTAATATTTATCTGCACATAAAACTAACCTCTTTTCTAAGATTAATTTTTGTTGCTCTCTAAAAGAAAAAATAGCGGAATCCTTTCTTCATCATCACATTGTGGGGTTATTTGATCTATTCAATCGGTTTTTAAGAAATTTTGCTTTTTAAATTACTTTATGCTTTCATTTAATTTCAGATATAAAATTATAAATTTAGCAATTCGATGCACGAATCAGACCACCATTGCATGCCAAGGATTTAAGGATATTTTATCATAGTACTATGCACAATATAAATAAAAAATCGTGTAATTTCAGAATTTCTCAAGAGATATGTTTTTCTAATTATATACGTACAAAGATGAAAATAAAATTTTAAGAATAACAGATCCTGTCATAATTGGAATATTTAAAAGGGAATGGCAAAAAAAATATTCTCAGATTTTATGCATTGTTTTGAAATTCAATAAAACTTAAATAGCCAATTATTGAATTGGATTTTTAAAAAATGTGTTAGAAAATAACTTGAAAGGTTTTTTTAAAATAAGCAATAAAATCAAAAAAGAATTAAACGTTTTAAAAATTATTCAGAAAATAATAAATCATCTACTTAGCAAATTACAAAGAATGAGAAAACGGAAATTTTCCTATAACAACAAATTGAAATAACAATCATTAATTGAACGTATAAGGTGCATAGGTAAGTCTATTCTCCAGTGTGTATTCTTTTTGTTTATCGTTACCAAACTTTTAAGAATATTTTTAGTATCAGATTGTCCACAAATGCATTGTTCTGCAATAACAGAAATTTATTAGTTTTAGCTTAAACCTTCAAACTTTTGTTTTCTTGCAATTGTTTATCACTGACAAGATGCTCTGTCACTCCTAATCTGGCCGATATAGAAGCGATACTTAGTATAATGTCTAGTAAATTCATTCCCAGAAAATGATTCGAAGTCAAGAAGATTAATTAGCGTGTGTGAAGTTCAAATGCCTCGGCACATTAACACAAAACAATAGTTTTCGAAATAAGAAGAGATTCATTACAAGAAAGAGTAGTAATGAAAATGTGATCATTTAAAAAACTTTTATTCTTGCATGATTTGGAATGAAACGCTAGTTGTATATTCGAAAATCCTCAAAAATTTTAATGAAAAATTCCCTTGGCTTTAAAAAAAATTCTATACTGGAAAAATATGCTGAATTATGATAACTACATCAATTTACCGAAAACACAATATGAAATGATAAAGAAAGGATGATCAAAATTTTATTACAATGAAACTTATTACTGTAAAATAAGCTTAAAATAGCTTTTTTCTTGTTAAAAATAGAAATTAAAATCACATATCTAAGCCATCTAAAATTGAAATGATTATGCTACTAATTTTCGTATCGTGCAAAATTACTCTTTATTCAAAATATATCTTGGAAACGCGCCAAAATTGTGCTTCCCTTTCAATTAATTAAATGCTAAATATTTCAAAAATATATAAAATATTTCAAAAAATTTGCAAAAAGGTCAGATTTGCCAGTAGTGAACATTTATATTTGCCAAATTTGTTAATTCTGTTCGTCTTGTGTTTGTCAACTGACACATTTATCTCCAAAACTTAAATAAATTACACAAATCATTAAAAAAATTGATACTATATTTTTTCATAGCAAATGACAACAAATAATTTCTTAGACAGGAAAAAATATCGCATAGACATCGAAATTGTAAATTTAATATAAAAATATTTATTAAACTATTTACAAAAATACAATAAATATTTCATCTAAAGCCTGATTTTTAAAAAATGAAGAAAATAGTTCCCTGGGAAATTTGCCATTAATATTAAAAACACATTTTATCTGCCATTTCAATTTTTCAATTCCAGAAAATATTATTTAATAAATCATCAGTTTTAAAAATATATCTTACTCCTATTCAGAATTAATATGTTTCAGAGGATTATTACAATTATTCACCTAACTCAAGCATTGTTAATTAGTTAAAATATTGTGATACCTACCCTTATTTAAAACCAGTGCTTAGTTTCCATTTAAATTTGTGCTCAAACGCTCTTAAGAACTAGAATGTTAAACGTGAAGGAAATATTTGTTGTTGCTGCTGATCCTCTTGGTCTAGTTCCCTAGACGAAGTGTAAAAGATCGTGTCGCACCAAAATGTCAAAAACATCTCCCTCTCATCCGACAGTTGCCTCACAGAGACACCGATACAAGAAATAATATGAGAGGGAGAGGCAATAGCCAAGCAAGGGCAAGTAGAAAAGGTCCTGTTAGGACCGTCGAAGACCAGACTTCTAATGTGACCAGACCTTAGTCTAGTTAAGGCAGATTGGGCACGTCTTGAGAGGGTGTTCTGCAAAGATAAACCAGGGCGCTCCGCGGCGTACCAATCGTGCTCAGGAGGAATCCTCCAAATTGATTTTACTTTGTCAATAAACATGGAATGAATCTCTGAGACTTTTAAAACAGATGATGGAGGAGTAGAAAGTTAACTGCCTTCCACGGCAAGTCTATCAGCGACATCATTGCCATGGATACCGACATGAGAGGGAATCCATTGCAAGCACACAGAACCTACCTGGGACAACGTAGCCAATTTGGCAACAATATCTTGCCCTAATCTATCATTAATGCATGGCCAATCCCTCAAGTACTGAATGGAACTTCTGCTATCAGTCAAGATCCATACATCACCGACACCAGAGTCCAGGGCGAGGCCCAGGGCTTCATCTACGGCAATGATTTCCGAGCGAAAAACTGAACTAAAGTCAGGGTTTCTAAATCTATATTCAAAGGATTTATCTTTAATTTTCACAAAAACGCTACTACCCGTTCTTCCCAAATCCGATTTTCTTCCATCGGTGAATATAATAATAGCCCCCGGTTGGATATTGCCAATGACTTCGAGTACCAGTTGACGCAACAGCTCAGGGTGTCATTTTGTTTGGTAAAAATCAAGTTCAAAAATTCATTAAAAGCCACGTTACTAAGAGAAGGAAATATTTAATTTAAGAAATAAATCCAAAATAAGACATAATGATTGACTTATCGGAAAGGAACCAAAACTCGCATTTTGAATTCCCGAAAATTTATATAACTAGAAATAAAAGTTATTATAAAAAATACAATATTATATAAAAGATACAATATACAAGATAAAAAATAAATACATAAATAGTCATTTGAACAGAAAATGATTTCATCGTCAAATACCACTTAAAAGGTAATGGCTCATATGTTTAAAATCTAGAAATGTGTTTCGTCAAAATAGCAGAATACATAAAGAAAACTTAAAACTAAATTGCAACGATTCAGATTTTTTCAACTCAATAAAGAATTTAAAATTGTTTTACACGAGAGTATTATTTGAGTACATCTTTCATTACTTGCACCCGTGCTTGTTTTTCTGATGTCTTTTACAATCGCTACAGTTCCAGAAAGACTCTTCGCAGAATTGACATTTATAAGGCATTTATCCAGTGTGCGTTCTAACATGTCGATTAAAATTACCTTTTTGTGCAAAACCTTTATCACAGACGTCACACACGAAGGGTGTTTCGCCAGTGTGTGTTCGACGATGGATGACGAGATTGGATTTCTGAATATATCCGTTTCCGCACAAATCACAAACATAAGGTTTTTCGCCAGTGTGTATTTTGCGATGCCTGTCGAGATTCCGTTTGCAAGTCAATTTCTTAGGGCATAAACTGCAAACAAAACTCTTTTTATCAGGACACAATCCGGAAGGTCCAGCCACAGCATTGTCATATTGTTTTGCAGAATAAGGTTTCTTAGAGCTGGTAGCTATTTTCTTTCTCTTATTTGGACCCTGAGAGAGTACTTCCAGTGAAGTACGATCATCCATCTCACCCCCTGAAACTTGAATTTTGCCATTTTTCCTCTCCTTCCTTCCTCTTCGGTGATCAGGTTTCACAAACAAATTATCAGTTCCAGAAATATTATTATTACCTGAACAATATTACGTATTATAACACATTGTCGAGTGTTCATAACATACTTTTTATCGTTATCCAAAGACTGCCATTTATTCTCTCTCCGTGGCATTTTCCCTTCTCCATCCGCTGTTCCATGCATCAGATCCGACACACACGATTCTCTTTGCTTTTGTTTGTCAACAACACTTGATCCGATGACAGCTTTCGTTTTTTTAATAGTTTCTCGTCGGTCGGTTTCAGGACTGTAACGAGATTCATCATTGTCAGAAGAAACTGTAATGGCTGCATTTTCATTAGCTTCGATTTCAATCACTTGAGCTTTTGAAATCGGATTGAAATATGAAATGGTACAAGGATTCCGTATCTGTGAATCGTTGGAGATCTCAGCAGATGTTGCACACCTGATTCTCTTTGAGGAAAATGACGTAACATTTTTATTATTTTGAATCAATGATAAACTCATGAACTTTGATTTTTCCTTGTGTTGTTGGTCAGCTTGACCTAAATGCCGAGAATTGTCATTCGAATTTTCTGTACCTTGGTGTTTCCCATCTTCATTCTTTTCATCTAATTTCCCTATCCTTGGTAGGTAATGCACGTTGACATCATTCTTATAAAAGAAGCAAGGATGATTCTCGCCCTAATTCACTATGTTGTGGCAAATTTTGCACAGGAATCGAACCATTAATTTCCAATTGAAATAAAATTCCGAATTTTCAAAAAATTATGATAATCAGTTTAAGCAGTGCAAAAACAGAGAGTTTCTTTTCTTCCAACTCTTTCTTATAAACAGTGATGATGAGATTTAAATTTCGTGTCTCTTGTTGTAGTTAGAATAGTTTTAACGTAGAATAAATTATGAATGTTTCACTGGATAAATATCATGCAAGAGCTCTTTGCCCGAAATATAATATTTAAAATGAAATATATTACAATAGATAATGTTTACGATACATAATATTAAATTAATACGATATTAAAATAATACGATGTATAATGTTTAAAATGAAAATTTAATTCATGTTATTAATTCTGACATCATTCAATTATCTTAGATTGAACACCAACTGAATTGTTAAGTGAATAAACATGATAATCTAGAATGCCACGGAGGTTGCACACGGGCTTGGGTAAAGGATAATTTTTATTGACAATCAGAACCACGATTGATTCGAATTTATTAATTTGAGTGTACTTTGATTATTTATTTCAACAATCAAAAGACCTGTGAATTTTAAATATATTTGCCATTGAAAACCGGTATTATAAAGAAAATAAAACACGTGAATCAGATTTTAAAATGGAATTATACTGTCAATAATATAGAAAATTACGTTAATATAATTTTATCAGAATATTTTCTCTGATTTTTACCCTCTTAACTGTACTCGCAATTAGGAAATGTTTTAAAATTCCTTGAGTTTGATAAAGAATATTTTGCTAAAATTTTTATAATAAATTCAAATTATTTTTTTTTCTTTTTCTCATAATTGTTTCACAATTTTTGGTTTCTTTTAATTTTGAGTGGATAAAAATATAATCGAATGTATTTTTATGGTTATAACTTACATTTCTGTGATTACATTATGTTTAAAAACTAAAAAGTATAATATCAGTAAGATTACATTTGGACATTTTTTTTATTTCTTTAACTTATCATGATTGACAGATTGAACCTCTCTATTTCAAAGCTTTCAGAAACAAGCCTTTTAATGATCATTAAAAGACCATTCAAATACAACCTTCCTTACGAAAAAGTAATCCAAAACCACGATTTCCTTTTAAAATGGACTTTTGTTTAAAGTCAGATATTTGTATATGAAGTCTTAAGCGTCAAACTTTCCTTTACAAATAAAACAATTTTAGATTCTATAAATTAAGTAAATTCGAATTTTTAAAAAGCATGAATGTATGTTGGAAAGTTTTGATTTCTTACAATCTTGTAAAGTAAATCAATATTCGGTATTTCAAATAGTATAAATGCTTAAAGAGGCGTCATAATATAAAGTATGGCAAGATGGGACAAGGTAGGTGTGGTTATTGCAATAGTTGGTGGGCTGGCGTCTTGTCCATTTGAAGTCAAGTCAAATTACTCCTTGTGCCAGAATCACAGCTTTGGAAATGTTCACAATCTTTTCATTGTGGAGCTCTCCACGAAAGAGAAATTCATCGATGGCCTCTAAGCTTCTTATGATGGCCGGGCAAGAAAAGACGTGTTTCGGGGTAAGTTCCTCCTCTGGGTAGTTTCTACATGATTTGTAGGTTCTGGTGCCGTCTTTATTAGTGGTCATTCCACAGAAGTGTTGGGTTCCAAGTCTTGAGATAGTTTTGGTAATAATCCTGGTCTGCATTGATGACACACAATTGATGTTCCTGTTTGATGTGTTTGTATCTCGCAATTGCATTAGCATCTCCCAAAGTTACGGTTCTGGTTATATCCGAGTTAAGGTCTCTTTCGTCAGGCTATCTGCTCCCTCATTCCCCTCAATGCCAACGTGTGCAGGCCTCCACTTGAAAGTACAACTTTTTCCTTGCAGTTTAACTTTGTATTGCAATAGTTAAATTTTTTAAGTGAAAAACCACTTATTTTACAGTTTGACAATGATGAGATGGTATTAATAGCAAAAATTTATCCCATTGTTTCAATCGTTCAATAAATCCCAACACTACTTGGGAGTTCATCATAAAGCGTTATGATTAAAATTGTAAATTCTTTGGGTTTCCATGTAAAATAAATATGTAGATAAATAGAAAGATGGAATATAAATGCTTTCACTGGTCAACTGTATATCAATCGCCTAGTGTCTGACGGTGTAACAGAGGATTGCATTTCTTTTCACGTATATTTTCAGTTTCCCAATAAGAGAGAGGATAACACTGCAAAACGTCTGGAGACTTATCTATCCCAAGGACACTCGGTTCATAAATTAAGTGGAAATCGGACTCTAAAAGGCATACATCACTCATAAAATGACTGCACACATCTTCAAACATCACATGAAAAATTGCAGGAGGCCACCAGGATAGGCTCAATTCGTCAAAATAGGGGTGAGAGGAAAGACGAACGGAGGAGATGTTTACATTTAACAATGGAGACTAGCGGTTTAATAAGAAGAAAACATTACAGATAGTAATACAGATGGAAAAAGTCACTAATCTAGAATAAAATGAAAGATTAAGATGAAATCATCTATGCTTATTTCAATGTTTCATGTCAGAACATCATTTCTTGAACGGTCAAGCACCACATGCGAGAGCAAGTTAAATTATATTTTTATTCATTTTAACTGTTTTCGAATGAGTCACTTTGGTACTGCAAACGATCCAGTAAACTTTGTCTCGCCTTTATTATTTAAAAAAGTATCACATTTCCTGTTTATTTCATTTCATATAATCACGTGCTCAAAATGATATTTTTCTATTTTATTTGCTGTAGTCATAAACTTATTTTTTTTAATGAGAGCTTTTGTAAATTCGATGGCAACACGTGATTAAAAGCAGATTTTTTGAGATGCTCGTGCAGGTAATAAAATTTTTATTTTCCTCCTACGGATTGAAATTTTTATTTTTCGGCTACGGATTTTTGTTGACGCTAAAAACAACATCATGTACTGACATAATATTTTAGAAAAAAAGTTTTTTTATTTAATAGAAAAGGGCTTAAACCTTAATTTGTGAAGAATGAATAAAAAAAATTCTATTCTTAAAACGTGGTAATTACTTTTTAATGGAATAATAATGATCTTTTTTATATTAAAATGCTTCTTCATATATTACTGAATTTTTTGACAATATTTTAAGATTAACAGTAATAGATAAACTAGAGTTTATTCAATTTAAAACCCTTTATTTTTATTTAGAAATTGCTGTAAATATGGGGACTTTTAAAAGATATTAAAAATGTTATCTTTAAAATACCTGACATTTTACGTATATTTTTTATTAAAAATGCTTTAATAATGATTGTTAAGAATAATATATATTTGATATATTTTATTATCATACTTATTTAAAAATATTTGTTTTTAATATATAACATGAAATATTTCTAAACTTTTCCTCCTCCCGCTTCTGAAAAAAAAAATTTGTCGCTTGAACTAGCCACGTCCATACGAAATTTTGAATTAAAATAAAATGCAGTCATAGGCTACTTAACACTCACATAGACGAGAAATAAAAAGGATCTGAAAAGTATCTAATGGGGGAAATACAGGAAATACTAAATGTGCACATCTTTCCACGTCTCGCCCCTTTAATGAAATGGAATCGTCGAATCTAAGAATCCGTTGATGAACAGTGCATATATAAGATGCAAGCACAACACCAGTTATTACCAGAAGATGCAGATAAGCAGATGAAAAATGAAGCTCTGCTACCTGGACCCTTGCAAAAATGGAATATGACCCACGACTGTTGCAAAAATCATGTGGATGGGCGATACCTATTTTTTTAATGCAGTTCCATCTTAATAAGGCGGGAACGACGTATTTGGGTAGCGACAAATTCTCGTCAGAACTTGGTCAACCCACTGTAATCTCCTTAAGGTACGTACATTACGTAAGGTACATACATTTTTTTGAAACGCTTTGTTCTATATCTGATCAGAAACCTTGTGCAGCCATTTCAATTGGACTTTTATCCGACCAAACGAAGTAGAATTGCAGTATTTCATCATCTTCATGCAAGACTATGCACACTTTGCACATAAAACCAGCATGTTCCTTTTTGACACTTTAAATACTGCCAGGGTTATAATTTATGGTAGTAAAGTTTATGTGGCCTGTAAAAGTATAATAATTTTTCTACAAAAAATCAATTTTTAATTCAAGAATCAGTTGAATAAATATTTATTTTTGAGTAACAGTGTAAAGTATATGAAGTGAAACAGTTTATAAATGATAAAAATGACTAGAAGCAATTCTGAAATGTACCAAATTAAAAATAAATGAACACGAGCCCATTAAAGGAAACAGGTCTCGTGAATGCTGAACCAACTACAGACCGAGTGTGCTGTACGGACATTTTGAGACGATGACACATGTATTAGTATGTAATCTATTCCGAAGGTTTCAGAGCCAATATCTCGAAACTTACTGGCCATTACTATTTGATATTTTAATGAATAAGAATCCTAAAAGTTAAGACTATCATACTAAGCTTCAACTCAATAATCGTACTCAATATTCCATATAATCTGCCAATTATGTTACAATCATGTGCCAATACATTCCCAATAATATGTCCTTCTAAATATTTTTTTTTCATTGAAAATTAAGCAAAACTCTGTAATTTATTCTCGTAAAAAAGAATAAGTTCAATATTCTCGATCTAATTAAAAGCAGAACATCTGGGTAAAATGGATACACCAATCGAAGCTATGCAGCATTTCGTGGTACGCAAAGGTTCCTGAGCGAAAGATTGAGAGAAAGCTATTCTTTTTTCTGTTCGAAGAATGTCTATATTTGATGCTTTCTAAGTGATAAAATCATTTAGTGCAGTTATTTCCTTCCCATTCTCCAAATCCTTTCCGAAGAATTCTATTTTTGATGTGTTGGAAAATGTCATAGGTCGATATCTATTTCACATCTCCAGAAATGTGCGGATTCTGAGTTAAACTGTACGTTCACTCAATTTCGGGAAGGCACCATGACTTAAGAGCCATCAGAGATTTAATAAGAGCTCTAGAGATTTGATCTTTGTTTTTCTTTTAAAAGTGACATAAAGGATTTTTCCTGGATTCATGCAATTAGTCTATGTGATTTGTTATTAATATTAATAAGAACTTGTCAACCTGATACGATCTGTGAGGAAGACATAATCACACATGTCTAAAGAAAGCGGGGTGGGTGAGATTTGTCGTATAATCCCAATGTTTTATCATGTAAAATGCTGTGCAGATCAGAGACTTATCAAAAGATTTGTAGATCCGTAGCTCTGATAATAGTTGATGGAATGCCCTTTCACTATGGCCTGGAATGACATAAAAGGTTTAGATTATTTACAAAGGTCACAAAGGTTTTTATTTGTTGCATAAAGTAACCTGTTTGATCTTAACCCTTTGCAGTCCGATATCGCCTCTGACTCGACATTCAAGACTGTGCGTCATTTTGACGCTTTATTCGTTTATTTTTCAAATTTAATAGTTAAAAATACCTACACAATGGTTAAGAGATGTAGGTTAATTTTTCAAAGAAATTCGACTTAAAAGAATTATGTATATTCATTTTTCATAACAATAAACAAATCTTTGTATTAAGTGAACAATTTTGCATCTAATTATTTTTCGGACTGCAAAGGGTTAAGAATTATATATCGAAATATCTATGATTCTAACTAAAAATTGTGTGGAGAGTTGAATGGGTGTGCAAGTCATTTTATCTTAAATAATGAAATATCATACTTAAAAATACGTACTTTGGAAGGTGGGAATGTGCATTTCGTAGAAATTGTTTTTATAGATTTTTTAATTAAATTTTAATCGAAATAACTAACTTACCTTCTATTTCTATTCGAGATTAGTTGTTTTCTTATTTTTCTACTTACAGAAAAATTGATATTATGCCATTCAGTATTGAAATTAGTTTATTTTTCACAATAGGAATTTACCTGTAATGGAAATGTTTCCTGAATTTCGGCAATTTTTAAAAATACTTCCAAAAGTACTCATTTCAAATTTTCCATTTCATTGTTTCTTACATTTTTAAACCGTTGACATTGCACCTTCAGTTATTTAAATGTGTCACTTTCTTACTCTTTTTAAGCTAAAGAATAAGAATTCAAATCAATAACCTGTGAAGCTTACTTGCCGAATAACAAAGTGATGTTACAGCAGCACGCAAATACAAGCAGCTCACGGTAACATGATGCATAATTTTAAAGGCATTATGTTGTAATTGGTAACAAGGTGATTTAAATCAACAAGGAACAGAACTGGTTGAAAATGATTAAAATGGCAGTTCTTTGATGTCTGTCACCATTTGACATTAAAAATATTTTCTTAGGATAATCACGACCGTAAAGTAAATCATAGGAAATTTAACTGACAAAAGTACTTTCGATATTTTCAAAGAACTCCCTCGTCTCCAAAGGTGGCAAATAAATCCTAAACAAGTATTGACACACAAATGTCAGATGTGAGACATCCACCGCTTGATTTGATTCTTTGCAGTGACCTCCTCTGTATGTTGTTGCTGTCGTGTTCCACTTTACAACGGAAGGAGGGGCTCAGTAGCTTCTGAAGGTATGGACCTCTGACACCCGAGGTCAGAAGTCTGATTTCAAGCTCACTCACGTCACAAACCCTTTTTAGGGGGTGGACTTCATTCCTGTATTTCATTCATTCATCGACAGATCATAATTTAGACCTGAAACAGAAAACAATCACCTCTGACCCAGTACCCCCCCCCAGTGATATTATTCTCGTCATGGAAGACTTTGTGGCCAAGGCAGACTTAACGAGCGCTAGCCACCACACACTAGGAGAGTATTCGGCCGGTGGTGTTCCAGATCGCAACCTTAGTAATACGAGTCCAACGCTCGACCAACCAGGCCTTCCTCTGTATGAATTCACTCATATCCTCACTCATTTAAACTGTTGGTACGCTAGGATCCAAACGGAAGAGTTAGTGTCTAAAACTTAGAGTGAAAGCTAATTAGCTTTCTTAAAAAAGAATTTCAGCGTATAATCCGAAAACACTTAGAGGAAGAAAGGCTTAGATTTTCTAGATAAGGTTCTAATGTGGTATTTATCACTCGAATGAGCTCAAAATTTATTCATAAAATGAATCTATTTTAACTGTAGAAAGAATCAAGAATTAAATATTAACCAGTCACAATGCCTACAGAATAGACTACTGGAGGAGACTGGACCGGAATAGCTTGGTTTGTAGAGCGTTGGACAAGTATTCCTTAGGTTGAGAGTTTGAAATCAGCCAGCTGAAGACACCCCGTGTGTGTGTGTGTGTGTGTGTGTGTGTGTGTGTGTGTGTGTGTGTG
>JAOUZG010023794.1:23518-39549 GCA_026289955.1 Argiope argentata | reverse complement strand
TGTGTGTGTGTGTGTGTGTGTGTGTGTGTGTGTGTGTGTGTGTGTGTTACATCTGTCGCGTGGACACTAAGTCTTCCATGTCTAGTGTAATACCACTGGGGTCAGAGGTGATCATTCTCTGTTCCAGATCTAAATTACGATCTGTAGAGGATTGAATGAAGTGCATGCATGAAATCCACCCCCTAAAAAATGTCTGTGGCGTGTGTGAGTTAGAAGTCAGACTTCTGCCCTCAGGTGCTCAGTGGTTCACAATCTCAGAAGCTACTGCACCCTTCCTTCCCCAGTGAAGCAGAACCCGACTACAACAAAATATAAAGCAAATGATTAAAATATGTTCTCTTTTGTATCATCAATTTTATTTCTTTTTTTACTTTCTCGTGAATAATTCTATATCGATATTTTGAGGTGTACTCATATTTCAGGTTTCTTTGAGTCCCAAAATTAAATTTTAGAAATTTGTCCCAATGGTTCTCCTTTGATTCGCACAATGATTCGAAAATGTTTTGATTAGAATAAATGAATCCCTCATATGGTGTAGACTAACTCCTAATTCTACAAATTTGAATGAGATTTATTCTTTGGAACTTTTCCGCATCCCTCTTTGAGTGTTTGTAACCATCAAATGTACAGAAATAGATGGATAAAATCTAGTGTACTGTTTTAGCGTCCAACTTATAAACCTTTTCTAAATTTTGAATGAAATTAATCAGGGAATTGACCGCGTATTTGTACATATGTTTGCAAATAAATACTATAACTCAAAAATTCAATAATTTAGATACAAGAATTTCGGTAAGTGTTTACAAGCATATATGAAACAGGCCTATTTCATCTCTAATTCTAGTTTCTTTTATCCAATATTAAAATCCCTTGCCAAATGTTAACCAATAAATGCCTGACTTCTAACAGCAGGCACAGGGGTACACAGAAAAGGACAGTCTTTCATTGTATCCCATACTTCATGCTCATTACACTTTAATTAACCACCTGATTATATTGCAGGGGGCATTAAGCTGCGTTGTGTGTCATCCCTATCTAATCGTCATGCGGAAGCCTCTCAGAATTGGCATACAAAAGACTGAAAGATAGAATATGCGAACCATTCTAATTTATATCATTCCATTTCTATATGGAATGGGTATCCAATATATTGGGTGATTCTGAAGATTCTTCGAGTGAGTTCTGCCTGAAGTTAGAGTTTTATTTTAGCAAGATTTTTCCTTGGATGGAGTAAAACTAGCTTAAAGAATTCTTGACTGAAAGGACTGCGTCTATATATTTAAAACTCGTGCCTTTGGCGACCAGCCGGTTCGCCAATATTAATGCTGACTAAAGGGTTCAATCAATTATTTATATTTAACTTGGTCTCATGATAAGTTTTTCAGCAAAATATTTTGAAGCTTCAAATTTCGATAGTCATATAATTCACTTATACTATCATTTAGGCCTTAAGAAGTCCTATCTTTGAACTCCGCGTCTCTCTCTGATTTTCTATCAGTGCATGTAAAATTCAGTTTTAAATTAAAGTGGAAATGATGAAACTTCATTTAATATAAAGACGTCTTTATTCAATACAAGCATGTCTTTAAATAAAACTAAGAACTGAAAGCAGAGTAGTCCGACATTGAAGTTTTATGTTCACTACAGAAATTGAAACATTATAATTTTTTTTATAATTTATAATATCTCAAGGAATAATACAGCAAACATTTCACAGATTAAATGAAACATTCAGTTTTTAATTTTATTTTTAGATGTGTATAAAAGCTCTCCATAATAACATATTTTTAGGTTTATAAATATATTTCAAAAAGATATGGTTTAAATTCCTTTGGCCTTATGTATTCATATTCTATAAAATATTATTAATATTGCAACTTCTAAATAAATAAATAAACATTTCTATCTTCTGCGATCAAATCTGGCTGATTTATTCGATTCTGAATATTGCAAGTTTAGAACAATCATCAGTTTCATAATCTAGACCAACTATTCTAGAGTAACCCTGATTGGCTTCTTTGAGATATTGATAAAGGGATCTAAAATCACCAGTTTTTATCGAATAGTTATATTGAAATTTTCATAGATCGATCAGCTTTGATGATTGATTTAGTTGATTAGAGTGCCACGTTTTTTTTTATTTTAAGGACTTATTGACTCTAGAATATTTTGTTAAATATGATTCACAGAGCAGATGATATATGTAAAAATTTAAAAGTCGTAATTCATCAGCATTTTTTCCTTCAATCTACTAACTATATATTTCACTTAAACAAATTGTTAAGAGATTTATGTCTCTCCCAAAAAAAATTAAGAAATTAGATGTTGGGCTCCGATTACAGAAGATGCCTTGTAGATGTTTAACCATATTTGCCATAAATAAAACTGTTTAATTGAATTAGTCATATATGTACTATAAAATATTATAGAAAACGTTTCCTTGCATTTATTTTCCAAAAATATCATGTTTCATATATGTTTCATTTTATGCAGACACGCGCCGAAAATGACATTTTTATATGTTTAATTTGAAATGATAGTTGATTTATTTTTTGTCGTGTGAGAACATGATATTATTTCGGTTAGAAAGTTTCAATATCTCCGAAATATGCGGGTAAAAATTATTTTTGTATGTTTTTACAAATTTTATATTGTTAATTATAACGTATGCTTGTTTCAAAGCAGATGCGTTTTTATTTTTCATGATTTATTAAAATGTGGAGATAAATTACAATCACGGTGGCGATTTGCACAATATATCTTCTTCACATAAGTAAAAGTAAAAATTCAAAAAAGGTCTTGTTTAAAAAAATTTTTAAAAAAAACAAGAATGCAAAAATATTTTACTTCTTCTTATTATCAATTGCTTTTTGTTCATCGTTTCTTTGAAATGACGTCATCTTCTAGTTCGTTTAATATTTCTTACTTTTAAATATTTAATCCCGCTCTCAGAAGATTATCGTTTGAAGCTTTTCTAAAAATGCTTTTTCAGTTTTAACTGTCGCACTTTTGTAATATATTTTTATTTTGCATTTTTATTTATTTTAATTCTTTAATTGAATTAATAATTTTGATATAGAAATCGGTCAAGAACATTTTTCTCTTGTATTTATTGTTTAAAAAATATCACATTTAATATTTATTTCATTTCATATAATCACTTGATGAAAATTATATTTTGATCTTTTATTTTTTGGTAGTAATTAACTTTTTTAATCAAAACTTCTGCAAATGTAATGGCAACATTTTATGAAAGGTTGATTTTTTTAGATCCTCGTGTAGATAAAAATTTTACTTTTTAAATGTGAAATAAATTGTTAAAAAAAACCGATTAAATTAAATGTTTAAAAATTCATTCATAATAGAGTTTTAATTCATAGATCAAAACATCAGTATCATTGGAAAGCTAATTTTTTTATCTTTAACTTGATGCAAAAATGAATTTTGTGCTGTAATATTTTTGGGAATTAAAGCAAAAAATTGTCAAAATTTCTCTTATTTTTTAATTAATTCAAATTTTAATTAAAAATTCGAAAAAAGGGCTCCGAAGTGCACATTCCCCACCCCCAAGGTATACATGCACCAAATTTGGTAGCTGTAGGTCGAACGGTCTGGCCTGCACGGCGGCAACACACACACACACATTGTGCTTTATTATAAAGACTAGCCGCTTTTGGCGACCAGTCGGTTCACCAATATTAATGCCGACTAAAGGGTTAAATCAATTTTTTTATATAACTTGGTCTCATAATAATTTTTTCAGCAAAATATTTTTAAGCTTCAAATTTCGATAATCATGTAATTCACTTATAGGTCTTAAGCAGTCCTATCTTTGAACTCCGCATCTCTCTCTGATTTTCTATCAGTGCACGTAAATTTCAGTTTAAAATTAAAGTGGACTTGATGGAAGTGCACTTAATATCAATAAATTTTTACTCAATTCAAGAATGCCTTCAAATAAAACTAAGAACTGAAAGCAGAATAGTCCTACATTGAAGTTTTATGTTCAATACAGAAATTACAACATAGTAATTTTTTTTATAATTTATAAGATCTTAAGGAATTATTCAGCAAAAATTTCACAGGTTAATTGAAACCTTCAGTTTTTAATTTTATTTTTAGATGTATATAAATGCTCTGAATAGTAACATATTTTTAGGTTTATAAACATATATAAAAAAATTTTGGTTTAAATTACTTTGGTCCTATAGAGTCATATTATGTAAAATATTCTTAGTATTTCAACTTCTAAATAAATGAATAAACATTTCTATCATCTTCAAATCTGGCTGATTTATTCAGTACTGAATATTGAAACTTTAGAACAATCATCATTATCATAATCTACACCAATTATTCTAGAGTAACTCTGATTGGCTTCTTTGATATCTTGATAAAGTTATCTAAAATCGCCAGTTTTTATCGAATAGTTATATTGAAATGTTCATAGATTGATCAGCTTTGATGATTGATTTAGTTGATTGAAATGCCACATTTTTATTTAAGTGCCTCTAGAATATTTTATTAAATATGATTCACAGAGCAGATGATGTATACAAAAATTTAATTCATCAGCATTTTTTCCCTAAATCTATAATTATATATTTCACTTGGACCAATTGCTAAGAGATTTATGTCTCTCTCCAAAAAAGTAAGAAATTAGATGCTGCGCTCTGATTACAGAAAATGCCTTGTAGATGTTAAGCCATATTTGACTTAAATAAAACTGTTTAATTGGATTAGTAATATATGTATAGTATGATAAGTAATATATGTATAGTAATATAGTATGATATAAAATATCATAGAAAACGTTTCCATCCATTTATTTTCCAAAAATTTCATGTTTCATATTTGTTTCATTTTACACAGACACGTGCCAAAAATGACATTCTTATATGTTTAATTTGGAATGATAGTTGACTTATTTTTTCTCGTGAGAGAACATGATATTGTTTTGGTTAGAAAGTTTTGATGGCACCGAAATATGCGGGTAAAATTTGTTTTATATGCTTTTACAAATTGTGCATTGTTTATTACGTATGCTTGTTTGAAAGAAGATGCGTTTTGAAATAGCTGACCTACTTTTACCAGTACAGCTTTAATATAACGTATGCTTCGATGAAAGCAGTTGCGTTTTTATTTCGCATGATTCATTAAAATGCGAAGATAAATTACAACCACGAATACGAATTCTTTGATTTGCACAAAATATCTTCTTCGCATAAGTAAAAGTAATAATTCAAAACATGTCTTGTTGTTTTAAAAATTAAAAAAAAAGAATGCAAAAATATTTTACTACTAATTATCAATTGCTTTTTGTTCGGCGTTTCTTTGAAATGACGTCATTTTCAAAGTTCGTTTAAGATTTCTTGCTTTTAAATAATTAATCTCGCTCTCAGAGGATTATCGTTTGGTGATTTTCGAAAAATTCTTTTTCAGTTTTAACTGTCGCACTTTTGTAATATATTTTTTACTTTGTATTTTTATTTACTTTAATTCTTTAATTGGATTAATAATTTTGATATTGCAAACGATCAAGAAAAATTTTCACTTGCATTTATTGTTTAAAAAACATCATATTTCCTATTTATTTCATTTCATATAATCACGTGATGAAAATAGTATTTTTCTGTTTTATTTTTGGTAGTAATTAACTTTTTTTTTAAATCAGAACTTTTGAAAATGTGATGGCAAGATTTTATTAAAAGCTTATTTTTTTTAGATCCTCGAGAAAATAAAATTTTATTTTTATTTTTTTCAAAATAAATTGTTGAAAAAAATACTCTTAAATTAAATGTTTAAAAATTCATTAAAAATAGAGTTTTAATATATAGATCAAAAAATTAGTATCATTAAAAAGCTAATTTTTTGAGCTTTGACTTGATGCAAAAATCAATTTTGTGCTGTAATATTTTCGGAAGTTAGAGCGAAAAAACGTCAAAATTTGGCTTATTTTTTAATTAATTAAAATTTTAATTAAAAATTCAATAAAAGGGCTCCGAGGTGCACATTTCCGGCACCCAAGGTATACATATACCAAATTTGGTAGCTGTAGGTCGAACGGTCTGGCCTGTACATCGCCAACAGACACACACACACACATTGTGCTTTATTATAAGTAAAGATAAAGATAAAGGAGAATCGAAGGACATGGTGAGATAAAAATTCCCCGGTGGCAACAATTCATTGAGTTATGAATAACTGTTCCGGTAAAACATTCATCATAACGTAATTAATTATGTTATCAATTGAAGAAAACAATAGAAGTCTAAAATTACATATGATGCAAGCAAAATTGTTTTTTCGATGATATTTTTAATTTATAGAAAGCGAAGACAAATTTAAGATCATCCAAAAACGGTTTTCTATGAAAGTTAGATTAATAAGCCAATGTCATTTCCCATTTAAATTTCAAACAGATCACTGTTTTCGGCTTTCTTTTATGTAATATTAAAATCCCTTAACAAAATTAACAAATAAATGTCAAACGTCGGACAACAGTTACAGGGGTGGGTAGAACAATACCATCTTTCAATATGTCCCCCATTTCGCGCTCATTACACTATTTAAATAACCAGCGGGTTATGATTACAGGGGAGTGAAGCGGTGTTGTATACAGATTATGTGCCACTAGAAACTTTCATTAGAATAAAAAAAATGCCCCAAAAGGCTGAGGTATTGATAAATTTATCTCAGCTAAGGACATTTTTAATGAACATTGATGTCGTTGTTACTTATGGCACTTGCCATGGACAAGCTCCGCTGATACATCAGCAGATTTTAAGCCGAAGGTACGCGTCCCTTCTTTCAAGTAGGGCCAACTAGGGTCAAGCAAGAGTACGACTTTAGTTACACACTCAACACATACGCTTGCAAGTAAGTTAAGGCTCTATCACGCAGCAAAATACTGTCTACACTTTCATGGGCAGTTGTCGATTTATGCCCACTGGTAACTGGTCAAGCACGATTTTCGTCATCGTCAGCTTTTTTAAACCAGCTTTAAACCTTGAAAATGTAGACGATAGAGAGGAAATATCATTTGCAAACGAAATCAACCAATCATGTGAAATTTTGACAATGACGTAGTATGCCAAGAACGGCACGATTGACGCTAACTATAATACTAAAAATGCATACATTAATGTTAGATGCATAAAACGGTGTCGGCAGAATGAAAAAAGCGAAGTGAAACTTCGGAATCTTTTCCCCATGCTGTGGGGAAACCTTCCGCCGCCACTTTAAAAAAATTGGCACAACCGTATGGGGAACAGTTTTCTAGAAGGATCTTTGAACTTGTGAAGGAATTTTCAAAGTTCCAATAGGATATTTTTAAGTAAATAAAAAAATTTAATGTCGATGTGAATTGTTTTCTTTTTGGGAAATATATTTGACCATATTGAGTCTTTAATTTATTCAAATAATAGTATAATTTTTTGGTAATAGTAATTCCTTAAATAGTTTATTAACAGCTTCTATATAATTTTAAAATTTTAACTTTTATGTTAGTGTGAAAAATATAATAGTGATTTTAAACTTTAATACTTAGATGCTCCTGCAATGTTGCAGAAATATAAAACATATTTGGTTTTGACAAAAACATAAAAATGATCCTACTTTTATCATTACCAAAAAATTAAATCACCTTTTGTATGATAGACAGTAAAATTCAAGCTTCTTTTCCAAAAAAAAATTTCTTTTAAATGTAACAAATTATTAGTTAATTTGAAAGATATGTTATTTCTGTTTATACATTCGCATTGAGAAAGATGTATAGAATGGCCACTCATTTGGAAATGATAAGACCAAAAAAAGTGTTTTATTGTTTCTTATTTCTAATGTAATAAGCAAAGCGTATTTTTTTTTAATGTTTGAAAATTTCAGAAAAACCTGTTTTTTAATGTATGTGCAAAAATAAAAAAAAAATTATTACTTTAGCTTTAAAAAAATTTAAATACAATAACATATTTCAGAAAATTATTTTTGATTATTATTATTAAATGAAAATTATTTCACGATTCTTATTTTTCACAAATACTGGTAATAAATCCACAAAGATTTGAAGAAGAAAAAACAGCTTTGTAGTTGCAAGTAAAATGGGGGGGGAGAGATTAACACGAGTAATTTTAGAAGTGAGTAAGACTAAATACTGTAATGCCTCATAATTTAACATTATTTATCAAGTAAAAAATCTTATTCAATGAATTGTTTTATAATTTTGAACTGGTTTGGGAAAACAAAAATCATTTAAAGGAATTATAGATACAAATCGAGTCCAAGATACATTTTCAAAAATCATTTTTAAGAAATAAAAATGTGAAAAAACATTAAATCAACTTTAAAACAGCGTAAAAATACTTCTTATTCAATGATATGGTGGTAATGCATTTAAATTCAATTCTTATATTTTAATTAAAATTTCAAAAAATATGTTCTTAGTGAACTTTTTATGTCCCAGAATCAATTCTTGCTATATTTCAAATTTCTAACTTTAATTATTTGTGCTGCAAGTCTCAGCACAAATAATTAAAGTTAGAAATAAAGTTTTAGTAAAGTTTTTTAACATACACAAAACCTAAAATTTGTCGAGATTGATCCAACAAATATCAATTTTCCTATAGACAAAAATGAATAGATTTCAAAAATTATTAAATTAAAAAAAAACCTGTTGGCACTCCTCTTCGGTTTTGCTTATCAATTTTTGTTTTATTTGCACTTTCTTACAAAATTAAACACTTTTTATGGGTTTTATTAAAAGTTAAGTCCTTTTAAGGTACTTAAAAATAATTTTAAAATTTCAGCACTATTTATGATGCTTTGCACCTATTAAGCTTAACTGAATACACACCTACAAAACATTTTTCTTTTCAATATATTTTTGTTTTAAATTTAATATTGATAAGATAAATTCATAGTAATTTATAAAATGCTAACCCAGAAAAAGCTTTTTTTTTTTTTTTTTTTTTTTTTGCTTCCCATTATAACTACAAAAATAGTTACGAAACTGTTACTAAGAATAATTTTAAAAAAAGTTTTATTATTTTACAGAATTCCTTGTTACAAATTTCGATAAACATTACAACCAATTGAATGGTATAATAAATATTTATAAGAAGTAACAATAAGATTGATACTATTAGAAATGAAAAAGGCATTCAAAGGTAAAATTGCTGGAAAAGCATTTTCAAATTCGATAAATGTACAACTTCTCTCATCTTACAATCCTTATTCTATTCATTGAGTTAAGCATTCTAAAAATTAAATTTGAAGCAGAAGTGATTCAATTCCAACTAATTCAATAATGTGTCAATAGAATTGCAATTTATTAAAGCAATGGAATTTCATTGCATTGGTTTCGTAATTTATTAGCAAATTCCCAGATAGTTTGATTTTTTTTAAATTACTTCTATTATTACTGCCATGGGCTTTTGCATACATTGAAAGCTAATGGGATCACTTCAAAAAATTTATTCTAGATTTAATTACAAATTCAATTAACCTCTTGACTTGAATCCCACAAATAATGAAATGAAAAAATTGCAGATATTCACAAAGGATGAGTAATGAATAAAGAACGATTAATCCACCATATCGTAAACTTACGTTCTTAGGTCTACGAGACATAAAAGGCTCAAGTGACGAAAGTGTAGATGGTATTTTGCCGTGTGATAGGGCCTTGAAGTGGATAAATTTCTTGATAACCCTGTACATAAATTATGACAATTTTATTATTGGGAATACAAAAAATACGTTGATAAAAATATTTCAGGAAAAAAAAAAGGTTGCATATTAATTAGTATTTATTTAAGGGCAAATTGATCAATGAAAGAAATCTAAGTGAAAAAATATTAAGGATGTTTCTTGAAAATAAATAACATATACGAATTAAAATGTATATTAGATCAAAATAGCCCATCGTTGACCTATGTTCATTATTTTATTTCAACAACAAATTACAAAATAATATATTTCCTTACTTTCGATCAGGAAGAATACAGCTCGGCTCCGAATTTTTTTTAAGTTTTCCCCGGCAAAATCTATGAACCGCGTTTCTGGCGCATGCACCAGACTGAGAATGCATCTTCATTCCTTCTTTTTAAAGTTTGCTGAAAAAATATCAGCTGAATGATTAATTTAATAAATTATCTATAATAATCTTTCTTTTCTTTTTTTTTTAAAATTCTAAAATTGTTAATTGATTAAATGTGCATGTTGTATGCTCATAGATTTTTTACTAAATGCTTTCTAACATAATTTTCTTCCTTTTTTTTATGAATTTTGATTTTTAAGTAAATAATTTATTGACTTCTTACAATGAAACGATTCTACAAAACCAACAGAAAGTAATGGTTAATATGTTAGTGTTGTTACGTATTCAGAGTTCGTTGAATTAACTTGAATTCTTAGCATTAAAAATAATTGATTAAATGAAAAATTTTGGGTTCTCTTAGTTATAAGATAAAAAATGGTAAAATGAAATTTTAAAGTAACTCAAAAATCAAGTTATAAAAAAACTATATTTTTTAAAAAAAATATTTGTTTAGTATCTTAATTATACAGGATCATTTAATATTTTGATTTTCATATTTTTCTCGCTACTGGCATTTTTCTACCTTGTAAAGTAACACCCGCCTTGTAGATGTTACTTTTTGTAACAATTATTTTTCTAAACAAAATCTTTTTTCCTCCTATACAGATTTTTTTTTTTTTCATATTTGTATTTGATGTTTTCAAAAGTACATCAAGGCAACAAATCACATTGTTCAAAATCTCATTTTATTTTTGCCATTTTTTAATGTTATATTTCCCCTATTGTTAAACACTTAAATAACTTAATCTGTATTAAAAAGAATACAATTTTTAGTAGCTTAAGATTTTAATAGCTGCTGTTAACATTTATTAATAGCATTTGTCATAAAGTGCCATTTTCTGTTCATTACAATGGAAATACACTATTTTCTCTTCACTTCATCCATTAAATTTTTTTATGCACAATATATTTTAAGATTTTCTGTATATAAATGCACTCAAAACTAGAAATCAAATAACAATTAAAAAGTATCTAAATGTATTGACTACACATATTTTGGTTACGATATCTATTTTTAATGTATATTGAAATGACATTTTCATGCTACTTTAATTGTTGGTATTGGAATAAGTTAAGAAATAGTATTTTCTGTTCATTAATATATATTTGTGGGTTTTGTTTTAATAGGCTTTGAAGAAAATGTATTGAATCATAGTTTTTCTTCTCATCAACAAGCAAGTTTGAATGTCCCTTTTTCATCATCTTCTGAACCTAATTACCATATTGTTTATAAAGACAATAAAATATTTCGATATGTTTGTAATATTTGTCAAAAGACCACTGCCCAGAAAAGCCATATGAAAATTCACATAAGAATACACACTGGTGAAAGACCATTTCAATGCCCCATGTGTGGGAAAGGGTTTACACATAAATCAAACATGAAAATTCATCTCTTAGTACCACATAGAAAATAATTTCAAGATTATTTTTTAGTAAATATTAATAACATGACTTATATAGTATTCAGTATTATTACAATTATGTGTTTGCTTAAAAATAATTTGTAAAGAAAAGTTGTGTAAACTTCTAGTATTTTTATGAAAAGTGTTGATATAAATTTTGAAATTGACATAAGTGCTATGTTATATCATTTTAGGCATTTCATTCTTTTTTCTTTTTATTTGTTGTATATAAATGTGTCTTTATAATTGCATATTCTATAATACTGTAGCTTATTTATTATGATCATTGTTTAAACTGATTCCCTTTAATGAACATTCAGTTTTATTCTTCATTTTTATTTATTTGTTTTATTTTTTCTATGTTTGTTGTAGAATTTTCATAATGTATTTTATGAAAGAAATATTGCAAAATGCTAATTTTTATGAGTTAATTATATGTGACAAAATAATTTTTGTTTGGATTAGTTTTTGAATTCTTATTCAAAATTTTTCTATCCTTGATTTATTAAAATTGTTATGTGAATTTTTAAAATAGTTATGAATGTAAATAATTAAAAGCAATTTGTTCGTTGGAACATATTTGAATTCACACCTTTTGTTATTTTTGCTGTACTTAGAAGACACTATTGACTTCATGTTAATTTTCTATTTATATCATGTTTTCATGAATGATCCAATTTTAATTCACTAAACTCTTTTTTATTCAAAGAAAATTAGAAAAATTTGATTTTTAATATATATATTATAAAGATAATACCTGTAGTAACTTATACCTAAAGAAACACCTACACTTCAGAATTAACAAGTTCTTAAGTTTTTGAATGCCATAAGAATTCACTAAATATTTTTATAATCAATAATTAATATTTCTCACTCTCTCTCTCTGTTTTAACAATACTAATGACCATGCAGTTTCATGCTCAAGTTAGATCTTCAAAAAAGTCAACTATTCATTATTAGTTATTATATATATATATAATATCATCCTTTAGTAAAATTTGAAAAACAGAGATGAGTGACTCTGCTTATTGCTCAATAATATATAATTTTATCGTCAATGCGTTTTTCTACCTACAGTATTAAAAGGCTCAGCCATTTACTCTTCTATTTTATTTAGAATTAATATATAACTGGAATCAATTTGAAGGAATTGTTTTTATTTATTTCATATTTTACATGCTAGTATCTAAATAAAATATTTCAAGTGAATATGTTACAAATTGCAAGTTTTTCTAAATATAAACATTATACGGCTTCATTATAAATATATATTACTATAAAAATTCTGCACATAGACCCTTCTGAATAAACAACTATGTTATGCAAACATCTATGCAGATATGCCTATTTTTTACTGCTTACTATTTTATTTATTTATTTTTTCCCTTTTATTCTATTCATGCTATTACATGAGCAACATTTATCTAATTACTTCAGCTTCTGTCCTTATGCATCTAATTATTTGAAGTGGGAGAATTGAGAGTGTTAAGAATCTAGTTTTAAAGTGCCAAATATATAACTTTTTGTGATTAAACTGCATATTACTTAACATATTTCATATTTTGTTTGAATTTCATGTATTATTAATATATTATTAATTTCTTTATTTATGTATACATTCTTCTGCTTCAATGAGAATCAAGAGGAATAGGGATGCTTATGTTTTGTCTTTGGTTCTAATTTTTTTTTAATTTCATCTACGAATTCAATGCACTAAAATTTAGAAAAAACATTTGGCACACACATATATATGTGTATATAAAACTTAGGGATTTTATACATTTCATTTTTATAAGTGCATCTTTTTATTCAAGAGATTTTTTTTTCATCATTTTATTATTTATAAAGTAAAACAACATTATTTATTTATAGTTATATGTTTTTCAATTCCCTGAAAAATTATTTGAAAATTTCAGTTATGTTGAAAAAATTGAAAGCATTTTTTCATTGTAAAGCAGACCAAAATGAAAGTGGGACTGGTTCTAGAATCATTATTCTTTGTTGACATTAATTTGGAAGATGGTTGCACATCCAGAAGCAATGAAATACAAAACAAGTAGCAGCCTATCATAACATAATTCTATTGAATCCTCTTAATCAATAATAATCCTTTTTTGTTTGTTGTTGGTGATGGAGTTCTTGCAGAAAGTGTTCTATAAACTAAAAATTTTTATTTGCCACATGTGAATGAAACAGAGTATATGCTAATAAATTTTTCAGTTAGTGGAGACATTTTAATAATGGCCATGCCACAACCATATAAAGTATTATTAGATATTGGTAGCAAAATTATTGCTTCTTTGAAAATTTGCACTTTTTGATATATAATTTGTCCATAATGCTTTTGACTAAAATTGTTAAGTGCCTTTAACACTTTCTAACATTAAAAAAAATTTGCAATATATGTTTTGTTATTCTCAGTTCTTCTAACAGTAAGATATCAGATTTCTTCAAACATTTATAGGCATCTAACAAACAAACATAAAAGTTCTATTACAAGGAAAAGTGATGATAAAATTACAGCCCTGCTTTCATTTGGTTTCATCTTATTGATAAATTTTACTAAAAGTCATGTGTTTACCCTTTTATTTGTACTTAAAACTAAATCTTGTTTTTATACGTACATTATTGTGAATTAGTTTGCCTTATTGAATATGATGAAGTAGAATAATATTCTATCTTGCTCTCTTTTACTGTTTACTTGAGATCTCTTTGACTATAATAATTTTATATTTTGTCAACTTGGCTAAAAAATAATGTAAGTCGAGTAGAAGTCTCTAAGAACTGTTTAAAATATATACCAAGAGCACTAATTAAGATTTTAAAATATTCTCTTAGAGTGTTAATGTGATGAATTACCTCATACATGTTTTAAAACAATGTGTCTTGATTTTATAAAAAAACAGAAACCTAGATCATAAAAATTCAGACATGATGTTTTGAAACCAAGTTGACAATATATTACTATTTGTTATTTAAATGATTAATTTTCTTAATTCTCATTAGGTTTTGATGTGCTAACAGAGCTCTGTGACCGCGACAGAAATGCCTATTTTTGCAGGATATGTTCCCTTGTGAGTTTGTTGTTTTCATCTATCAGAAAACATGCAAACTGATAGCATTGGGTGCCCATATAGCTGCAAAGTTTGCAATAAGAGCTTTATTCTTAAGGACAATTTGAACTCATCTGATAATGCATACTGGTGAGCGCTATTTCAAATGCAGTGTCTGTAAGAAGAGGTTTACTGGCAAGTATAGTATGAAAGTTCACTTTATGATTCACAACAGGTAATTCATATACCTGTAGTGTTTTGAAATAAAATATTTTAGGCTATGAATGAATCTACTTATGTACTTTTGATATTGAGATAAGGTTTTTATTTTGAAATAAAAGTGAAAATGTGATTATGAGGATTATAGTTATGTACATGCATTGTTAGTTCATATTAAAATACAAAGTTTTAGTTTAAATTTAGTTTTTTTTCTCTGGTGATTCTAATATTGTTTGTTGAATGAGATGTTAACAAGCAAATTTTGTAGAATATCTTCTATGACAGATATTTAAAATGAGTCCTTTTTGTATATTTTTTAATAAATTGTGCCATCATTTGGTGTAATAACATGCATTAACAAATTCAGTGAAGTGGTATATTACAATTGAACATCTCACTTTTGGAATGAGTAATTTATTTTCAAGAAACTGATATTTTCCAAAAAAATTTCATATATTTCTGATTAACATGTATGAATTCTGAAAAATGAATTGATCATTATTAATGGATTTGTTTCCACTTAAAATCTTACAGAAAAAGTATAAAAAAAATTTTTCATAATATTCCCTGAATATGTAAAAATCAGTATTTTTAAAATTATTAAAGGATGATATAAAAATGCCTACATTACTCTTGATGATATAAAAATTGCTACATTTCCTGAAAATTCAACAAGATGTTCCCAGGAAAAAATATGTTTGTTATATGAAGAATCTTAGTCTTTTTAAAGATCAAACCCACTTCTAGAAGCATGTATTTTTATGAAATATATGATAAAAATATTACTTATAAATCTTATTGTATTTACAAAATAGTTGAAAGAAAAATCTACTTACAACTATATCAGGAATAGGTAGAAAAATTATCTACAGCTATCTAGAAATCTATTTATTATATCTCTTTCAATAATTAGACCAAGTTTGCTTTATTTTATGCATAGTTAATGAACCAGATTGGCCTTTCTGTGTTAATTATTTTGAAACAACACTTTCATTTGGTATGATAAAATGTAATTCATTAGCATCAATTGATAATGCTAAATCAATTGAAGCCTTTGAATATGGTTGCTAAATATCTTATAGAAGGCTGCTAGTTAACTCTAAAATAAATAAATGTAAAATGTGAGGATATATATTTCTCTTACTTCTATTAAATATTGTGTCACAATATTATTGTTTCCATTCAATATGAAGGTTGTTTTTTACATAGAATTGATTTAAAAAGAAACTGGATTGGCATGGCCTTATCAAAAGAAATTATATT
>JAOUZG010023794.1:0-13518 GCA_026289955.1 Argiope argentata | reverse complement strand
TAGATTCATTTTATGAATAAATTTTGAGCTCATTCGAGTGATAAATATCACATTAGAACCTTATCTAGAAAATCTAAGCCTTTCTTCCTCTAAGTGTTTTCGGATTATACGCTGAAATTCTTTTTTAAGAAAGCTAATTAGCTTTCACTCTAAGTTTTAGACACTAACTCTTCCGTTTGGATCCTAGCGTACCAACAGTTTAAATGAGTGAGGATATGAGTGAATTCATACAGAGGAAGGCCTGGTTGGTAGAGCGTTGGACTCGTATTACTAAGGTTGCGATCTCGAACCCCACCAGCCGAAGACTCTCCTAGTGTGTGGTGGCTAGCGCTCGTTAAGTCTGCCTTGGCCACAAAGTCTTCCATGACGAGAATAATATCACTGGGGGGGTACTGGGTCAGAGGTGATTGTTTTCTGTTTCAGGTCTAAATTATGATCTGTCGATGAATGAATGAAATGCAGGAATGATGTCTGCCCCGTAAAAAGGGTTTGACGTGAGTGATCTAGAATTCAGACTTCTGCCCTCGGGTGCTCAGGGGTCCATACCTTCAGAAGCTACTGAGCCCCTCCTTCCGTTGTAAAGTGGAACACGACAGCAACAACATACAGAGGAGGTCACTGCAAAGAATCAAATCAAGCGATGGATTTCTCACATCTGACATTTGTGTGTCAATACTTGTTTAGGATTTATTTGCCACCTTTGGAGACGAGGGAGTTCATTGAAAATATCGAAAGTACTTTTGTCAGTTAAATTTCTTATGATTTACTTTATGGTCGTGGTTATCCTAAGAAAATATTTTTAATGTCAAATGGTGACATACATCAAAGAAGTGCCATTTTAATCTTTTGCAACCAACTCTGGTCCTTGTTGATTTAAATCCCCCTGTTACCAATTACAACATAATGCCTTTAAAAGTATGCATCATGTTTCAGTAAGCTGCTTGTATTTGCGTGCTGCTGTAACATCACTTTGTTATTCGGCAAGTAAGCTTCACAGGTTATTGATTTGAATTCTTATTCTTTAACTTAAAAAGAGTAAGAAAGTCACACCTTTAAATAACTGAAGGAGCATTGTAAACGGTTAAAAAATTTAAGAAACAATAAAATCTGATCTAAAAATTTGAAATAAGTACTTTTGGAAGTATTTTAAAAAATTGCCGAAATTCAGGAAACATTTCCATTACAGGTAAATTCCTATTGTGAAAAATAAGCGAATTTCAATACTGAATGACATAACATCAATTTTTCTGTAAGTAGAAAAATTAGAAAACCCCCTAATCTTGAAAGTAATAGAAGGTAGATTAGTTACTTCGATTAAACTTTAAATAAAAATCTATGAAAACAATTTCTACGAAATACACATTCCCACCTTCCAAAGTACGTCTTTTTTAAGTACGATATTTCATTATTTAAGATAAAATGACTTGCACACCCATTCAACTCTCCACACACTGTTTAGTTAGAATCATAGATATTTCGATATCTAATTCTTAACCCTTTGCATTCTGAAAAATAATTAATACAAATATTTGTTTATTGCTGTGAAAAATAAATATACATAATTCTTTTAAGTCGAATTTCTTTGAAAAATTAACCTACATCTCTTAACCATTATGTACGGGTTTTTAACAATTAAATTTGAAAAATAAATGAATAAAGCGTCAAAATGACGCACAGTTTTGAATGTCGAGTCACACTCGAGATCGAACCGCAAAGGGTTAAGATCGAACAGGTTACTTTATGCAAGAAATAAAAACCTTTGTGACCTTTATAAATAATCTGAACTTTTTATGTCATTCCAGGCCACAATGAAAGGGCATTCTGTCAGCTATTATCAGAACTACGGAACTACAAATTTTCTGCTAAGTCTCTGATCTCCACAGCGTTTGACATGACGAAGAAAGGGAATATACGACAAATCTCACAATTCCCCCACTTTCTGTAGGCATGCGTGATTATGTCTTCCTCACTGATCGTATCAGGTTGACAAGCTCTTATTAATATTAATAACAAATCACATAGACTAATTGCATGTATCCAGGAAAAATTGTTTCTTTATCTCACTTATAAAAGAAAAATAGTTCACATCTCTAGAGCTCTTATTAAATCTCTTATGGCTTTTAGATCGTGATGTTTAGAAATTGGGCGAACGTACAGTTTAACTCGAAACCCGCAAACTTTTGGAGCTGTGAAATAGATATTGACCCATTACATTTTCCAATGCACCAAAAATGAAATTCTTCGGAAGGAATTTGAAGAATGAGAAGGAAATGACTGCACTAAATGTTTTTATAGCTTGGGAAGCATCAAGTAAGGACATCCTTCCAAAAGAAAAAAGAATAACTTGCTCACAATCTTTCGCGCTGGAAACTTTGCGTCCCACGAAAAGTTACATCGCTTTGGTTTACCCATTTTACCCAGATGTCCTGCTTTTAATGAAATCGAGAATATTGAACGTATTCTTTTTTCCGAGTATAAATTACCGAGTTTCGCTTAATTTTCAATGAAAAATAAAAATAAAAAATAAATAAAAAATTTTAGAAGCGCATATAATTGGGAATGTATTGGAGCATTATTTTAACATAATTGGCAAATTATATTGCACATGGAATATTGAATATGATTATTGAGTCGAAGCTTAGTGTAATAGTCGTAAATTTTAGGATTCTTATTCATTAAAATGTTTGATCGCAATAGCCAGGAAGTTTCGAGATAATGTCTCTGAAACCTTCTGTGTAGCTTACACACTAATAAATGTGTCATCGTCTCAAAATTTCCGTATAGCACACTCGGTCTGTAGTTGGTTCAGAATTCACGAGACCTGTTTCCTTTACTGGGCTAATGTTTATTTATTTTTAATTTGGTGTGTTTCAGAATTGCTTCTAGTCATTTTAACAATTTACAAACTTCTTCGTTTCATATATTTTTCATTGTTAAGCAAAAATAAATATTTATTCACCTGATTCTTGAAATCAAAATTAATTTTTTTGAATAAAAATAATTATACGTTTTCAGGCCACATGAACTTTACTACCGTAAATTATAACCCTGACAGTATTTAAAGTGTCAAAAAGGAACATCTTCACTTTATGTGCAAAGTGGGCATCATGCAATTCTACTTCGTTTGGTCGGATAAAAGTCCAATAGCAATGACTGTACAAGGTTTCTGATCAGATAAAGCACAAAGCGTTTCAAAAAAATGTAAATACCTTACGTAATGTACGTACCTTAAGAAGATTGCAGTGGGTTCATCAAGTTCTGACGAGAATTTAACGTTACTCAAATACGTCGGTTCCGCCTTATTGAGATGAATCCGCATTGAAAAATAGGTATCGCCTATTTTTCAATGCAGTGGTGGGTTATATTCAATTTTTGCAAGGGTACAGATAGAAGAGCTTCATTTTTCATCTGCTTATCTGCATCTGCTGGTAATAACTGGTGTTGTGCTTGCATCTTATATATGCACTGTTCATCAACGGATTCTGAGATTCGATGATTCCAGTTCATTAAAGGGGCGAGACGTGGAAAGATGTGCACATTTCCTGTATCCACATTTAGTATTTCCTATATCCCCCCCCCATTAGATACTTTTTAATTCAATTTTGTTTCTCGTGTATGTGGGTGCTGTGTCGCCTATGGCCGCTTTTTATTTTAATTCAAAATTTCGTATAGACATGGCTAGTTCAAGTGACAAAAAAAATCTTTCAGAAGCGGAAGGAGGAAAAGTTTAGTGGTATTTCATGTTGTATATTAAAAACAAATTATATTTTTAAATAAGCATGATAATAAAATATATCAAATATATATTACTCTCAACAATCATTATTATTACATTTTTAATAACAAAATATATAAAATATCATGTATTTTAAAGATAACATTTATTATATATTTTTTAAAGACTCCATATTTACAGCAATTTTTTAAATAAAAATAAAATGTTTTGGTACAAACTCTAGTTTATATTTTGTTGTTAATCTTAAAATATTGTCAAAAATTCAGTAATGTATGAAAACGCATTTTAATATAAAAAAGATCATTATTATTTCATTAAAAAGTAATTATGACGTTTTAGGAATAGAAATTTTTTATTCATTCTTCATAAATTAAGGTTTAAGCCCCTTACATTAAACAAAAATTGTTCCAAAATATTATCATGCCAGAACATGATGTAGTTTTTTGTCGTCAATAAATATCTGTAGGTGAAAAATAAATAAAAAATTAATCCGTAGGCGGAAAATAAAAATTTTATTATCCACACGAGCATCTCAAAAAAATATCTACTTTTAATAACGTGTTGTCATTGCATTTACAAAAATTCTGATTTAAAAAAATAAGTTTATGACTGCAGCAAATAAAACTAGAAAAATGTCATTTTGAGCACGTGATTATATGAAATGAAATAAACAGGAAATATGATACATTTTTAAATAAACGCGAGACAATCTTTTAGCATCGTTTGCAATATTAAAGTGACTCATTCGATGACACAGTTAAAATGAATAAAAATATAGTTTAACTTGCACGAGTACGTGGTGCTTGGCCGTTCAAGAAATGATGTTCTGACATGATACATTGAAATAAGCACAGAAGATTTCATTTGAATCTTTTATTTTATTCTGGATTAGTGACTTTTTCCATCTGTATTACTAATTATCTGTAATGTTTTCTTATAAACCGCGAGTCTCCATTGTTAAATATAAACATCTCCTCCGTTCGTCTTTCCTCTCACCCCTATTTTGACGAATTGAGACCATCCTGGTGGCCTCCTGCAATTTTTCATGTGATGTTTAGAGATGTGTGTAGTCATTTTATGAGGGATATAGGCCTTTTAGAGTCCGATTTCCATTTAATTTATGAACCGAGTGTACTTGGAATAGATCCAGACCTTTAGCAGTTTTATGCTCTCTCTTATTGGGAAACTGAAAATATACTTTAAAAGAAATGCATTCATCTATTACAACGTCAGACACTAGGCAATTGATATACAGTTGTCCAATGTAAGCATTTATTAAAATTTTCCATCTTTCTATTTATCTACATATTTATTTTACATGGAAACTTAAAGAATTTACAATTTTAATTAGAACCCTTTATGATAAACTCCCAAGTAGCGTTGTTATTTATTGGACGATTGAAACAAGGGGAGAAATGTTTGCTATGAATACCATCTCATCAATGTCAAACTGTAAAATAAGTTATTTTTCCCTTTAAAAAATTAACTATTGCAATAAAAAGTTAAATTGCAAGGAAAAGTTGTACATTCCATTGGATGCCTGCACACGTCGGCATTGAGGGGAATGAGGAGGCAGACGGGCTGGCGAGAGACCTTAACTCGGACATTACCAACACCGAGACTTTGGGAGATGCTAATGCAATTGCGAGATACAAACACATCAAAAAGGAACATCAATAATGTGTCATCAATGCAGACAGGATTATTACCAAAACTATCTCAAGACTTGGAACCCAATACTTCTGTGGAATGACCACTAATAAAGACGGCACCAGCAGAGGAGGAACTCACCCCGAAACACATCTTTTCTTGCCCGGCCATCATAAGAAGCTTACGGGCCATCGATGAATTTCCCTTTCGGGGAGACCTCCACAATGACAAGATTGTGAACATTGCCAAGGCTGTGATTCTGGCACTTGTAGTAATTTGACTTGACTTCAAATGGACAAGACAACAACCCACCAACTATTGCAATAATCACACCTACCTTGTCCTATCTTGCCATACTTTATATTATGACGCCTCTTTAAGCGTATATACAATTTGACATACCGAATATTGATTTACTTTACAAGATTGTAAAAAATAAAAACTTTCCAACATCATACATTTATGCCTTTTTAAAATACCGAATTTACTTAATTTATAAAATCTAATATTGTCTTATTTGTAAAGGAAAGCTTTATGTTTAAGCTTTCATATACAAACACCTGACTTTAAACAAAAGCCCATTTTAAAAGGAAATCGTGGTTTTGGATTACTTTTTCGTGAGGAAGGTTGTATTTGAATGGTCTTTTAATGATCATTAAAAGGCTTGTTTCTGAAAGCTTTGAAATAGAGAGGTTCAGTCTGTCAATCATGATAAGATTAAAGAAATAAAAAAATGTTCGAATGTAATTTTACTGATATTATACTTTTCAGTTTTTATACATAATATAATCACAGAAATGTAAGTTATAACCATAAAAATACACTCGATTATATTTTTCTCCACTGAAAATTAAAAGAAACCAAAACTTGTGAAACAGTTATGAGAAAAAGAAAAAAAAAATAATTTGAATTTATTATAAAAATTTTAGCAAAATATTCTTTATCAAACTCAAGGAATTTTAAAACATTTCCTAATTGCGAGTACAGTTAAGAGGGTAAAAATCAGAGAAAATATTCTGATAAAAATTATATTAACGTAATTTTCTATATTATTGACAGCATAATTCCATTTTAAAATCTGATTCACGTGTTTCATTTTCTTTATAATACCGGTTTTCATAGGCAAATATATTTAAAATTGACAGGACTTTTGATTGTTGAAATAAATAATCAAAGTACACTCAAATTAATAAATTCGAATCAATTGTGGATCTGATTGTCAATAAAAATCATCCTTTACCCAAACCTATGTACAACCTCTGTGGCATTCTAGATTATCATGTTTATTTACTTAAGAATTCAGTTGGTGTTCAAATTAAGGTAATTGAATGATGTCAGAAATAATTACATGAATTAAATTTTCATTTTAAACATTATACATCGTATTATTTTAATATCGTATTAATTTAATATTATACATCGTATATTTCATTTTAAATATTATATTTCGCACGATACTTATCCAATGAAACATTCATAATTTATTCATCGTTAAAACTACTCTAACTACAACAAGAAATACGAAATTTAAATCTCGTCACCACCGTTTATAAGAAAGAGCTGGAAGAAAAAAAATCTCAGTTCTTGCACTTCTTAAACTGATTATCATAATTTTTTAAAAAGTCAGAATTTTATTTCAATTGGAAATTGATGGCTCGATTCCTGCGCCAAATTTGCCACAACATAGTGAATTATGGCGAGAATCATCCTTGCTTCTTTTATAAGAGTGATAACAACGAGCATTACCTACCAAGGATAGGGAAATTAGGTGAAAATAATGAAGATGAGAAACACCAAAGTACAGAAAATTCGAATGACAATACTCGGCATTTAGGTCAAGCTGACCAGCAACACAAGGAAAAATCAAAGTTCATGAGTTCATCATTATTTCAAAATAATAAAAAAGTTATGTCGTTTTCCTCAAAGAGAATCAGGCGTGCATCATCTGCAGAGATCTCCAACGATTCACAAATACTGAATCCTTGTGCCATTTCATATTTCAATCCGATTTTAAAAGCTCAAGTGATTGAAATCGAAGCTAATGAAAATGCAGCCTTAACAGTTTCTTCAGACAATACTGAATATCGTTACAGTCCTGAAACCGACCAACGAAAAACTATTAAAAAAACGAAAGATGTCATTGGATCAAGTGTTGTTGACAAACAAAAGCAAAGAGAATCGTGTGTGTCGGATCTGATGCATGTAACAGCGGATGGAGAAGGGAAAATGCCACGGAGAGAGAATAAATGGCAGTCTTTGGATAACGATAAAAAGTATGTTATGAACACTCGACAATGTGTTATCGAAAAATATTGTTCAGGTAATAATAATATTTCTGGAACTGATAATTTGTTTGTGAAACCTGATCACCGAAGAGGAAGGAAGGAGAGGAAAAATGGCAAAATTCAAGTTTCAGGGGGTGAGATGGATGATCGTACTTCACTGGAAGTACTCTCTCAGGGTCCAAATAAGAGAAAGAAAATAGCTACCAGCTCTAAGAAACCTAATTCTGCAAAACAACATGACAATGCTGTGGCTGGACCTTCCGGAATGTGTCCTGATAAAAAGAGTTTTGTTTGCAGTTTATGCTCTAAGAAATTGACTTGCAAACGGAATCTCGACAGGCATCGCAAAATACACACTGACGAGAAACCGTATGTTTGTGATTTGTGCGGAAACGGATATACTCAGAAATCCAATCTCGTCATCCATCGTCGAACACACACTGGCGAAACACCCTTCGTGTGTGACGTCTGTGATAAAGGTTTTGCACAAAAAGGTAATTTTAATCGACATGTTAGAACGCCCACTGGAGAAATGCCTTATAAATGTCCATTCTGCGAAGAGTCTTTCTGGCACTGTAGCGATTGTAAAAGACATCAGAAAAACCGGCACGGGTGCAAGTAATCAAAGAGGTACTCAAATAATACTTTCGTGTGAAACAACTTTGAATTCTTGATTGAGTTAAAAAAATATGAATTGTTGCAATTTAGTTTCAAGTTTTCTTTATGTATTCTGCTATTTTGACGAAACATATTTCTAGATTTTAAACATATGAGCCATTACTTTTTAAGTGGTATTTGACGATGAAATCATTTTCTGTTCAAATGACTATTTATGTATTTATTTTTTATCTTGTATATTGTATCTTTTATATAATATTGTATTTTTTATAATAACTTTTATTTCTAGTTATATAAATTTTCGGGAATTCAAAATGCGAGTTTTGGTTCCTTTCCGATAAGTCAATCATTATGTCTTATTTTGGATTTATTTCTTAAATTAAATATTTCCTTCTCTTAGTAACGTGGCTTTTAATGAATTTTTGAACTTGATTTTTACCAAACAAAATGACACCCTGAGCTGCTGCGTCAACTGGTACTCGAAGTCATTGGCAATATCCAACCGGGGGCTATTATTATATTCACCGATGGAAGCAAATCGGATTTGGGAAGAACGGGTAGTAGCGTTTTTGTGAAAATTAAAGATAAATTCTTTGAATATAGATTTAGAAACCCTGACTTTAGTTCAGTTTTTCGCTCGGAAATCATTGCCATAGATGAAGCCCTGGGCCTCGCCCTGGACTCTGGTGTCGGGGATGTATGGATCTTGACTGATAGCAGAAGTTCCATTCAGTACTTGAGGGATTGGCCATGCATTAATGATAGATTGGGGAAAGATATTGTTGCCAAATTGGCTACGTTGTCCCAGGTAGGTTCTGTGTGCTTGCAATGGATTCCCTCTCATGTCGGTATCCATGGCAATGATGTCGCTGATAGACTTGCCGTGGAAGGCAGTAAACTCTCTACTCCTCCATCATCTGTTTTAAAAGTCTCAGAGATTCATTCCATGTTTATTGACAAAGTAAAATCAATTTGGAGGATTCCTCCTGAGCACGATTGGTACGCCGCGGAGCGCCCTGGTTTACCTTTGCAGAACACCCTCTCAAGACTTGCCCAATCTGCCTTAGCTAGACTAAGGTCTGGTCACATTAGAAGTCTGGTCTTCGACGGTCCTAACAGGACCTTTTCTACTTGCCCTTGCTTGGCTATTGCCTCTCCCTCTCATATTATTTCTTGTATCGGTGCCTCTGTGAGGCAACTGTCGGATGAGAGCGAGAGGTTTTTGACCTTTTGGTGCGACACGATCTTTTACACTTCGTCTAGGGGTCTAGACCAAGAGGATCAGCAGCAACAACAAATATTTCCTTCACGTTTAACATTCTAGTTCTTAAGAGCGTTTGAGCAGAAATTTAAATGACAACTAAGCACTAATTTTAAATAAGGGTAGGTATCACAATATTTTAACTAATTAACAATGCCTGGGTAGGTGAACAATTATAATAATCATCTGAAACATATTAATTCTGAATTGGAGTAAGATATATTTTTTAAACTGATGATTTCTTAAATAATATTTTCTGGAATTGAAAAATTGTAATGGAAGATAAAATCTGTTTTTAATATTAATGACAAATTTCCCAGGGAACCACTTTCTTCATATTTTAAAAATCAGGCTTTACATGAAACATTTATTGTATTTTTGTAAATAGTTTAATAAATATTTTTATATTAAATTTACAATTTCGATGTCTATGCTATATTTTTTCCTGTCTAAGAAATTATTTGTTGTCTTTTGCTATGAAAAAATATAGTATCAATTTTTTTAATGATTTGTGTAATTTATTTAAGTTTTGGAGATAAATGTGTCAGTTGACAAACACAAGACGAACAGAATTAACAAATTTGGCAAATATAAATTTTCAATGCTGGCAAATCTGACCTCTTTGCACATTTTTTGAAATATTTTATATATTTTTTGAAATTTTTAGCATTTAATTAATTGAAAGGGAAGCACAATTTTGGCGTGTTTCCACGATATATTTTGAATAAAGAGTAATTTTGCACGATACGAAAATTAGTAGCATAATCATTTCAATTTTACATAGCTTAAGTATGTGATTTTAATTTCTATTTTTAACAAGTAAGAAAAAATTTATTTTAAGCTTATTTTACAGCAATAAGTTTCATTGTAATAAAATTTTGATCATCCTTTCTTTATCATTTCATATTGTGTTTTTGGTAAATTGATGAAGTTGTCGTAATTCAGCATATTTTTCCAGTGCAGAATTTTTTTTAAAGGCAAGGGAATTTTTCATTAAAAGTTTTGAGGATTTTCGAATGTACACCTAGCGTTTCATTCCAAATCATGCAAGAACAAAAGTTTCTCTTTCTTGTAATGAATCCCTTCTTGTTTCGAAAACTATTGTTTTGTGTTAATATGCCAAGGCATTTGAACTTCACACACGCTAATTAATCTTCTTGTCTTCGAATCATTTTCTGATAATGAATTTACTGGACATTAGGCTAAGTATCGCTTCTATTATATCGACCAGCTTAGAAGTGACAGAGCATCTTCTCAGTGATAAAACAATTGCAAAAAAACAAAAGTTTGAAGGTTTAAGCTAAAACTAATAAATTTCTGTTATTGCAGAACAATGCATTTGTGGACAATCTGATACTAAAAAAATTCTTAAAAGCTTGATGACGATAAACAGAAAGAATAAAATTGTTATTTCAATTTTTTGTTATAGAAACATTTCTGTTTTCTCATTCATTGTAATTTGCTAAGTACACGATTTATTATATTCTGAAAAATTTATAAAACGTTTAATTCTTTTTTGATTTTGTTGCTTTTTTTTAAAAAAAACCTTTCAAGTTGTTTTCTAACAAATTTTTTAAAAATCCAATTCAATAAATTTATTGGCTATTTCCGTTTTATTTAATTTCAAAACAATGCATAAAATCCGAGAGAATTTTTTTTTGCAATTCCCTTTTAAATATTCCAATTATGACAGAATCTGCTATTCTTAAAATTTTATTTTCATCTTTGTATGTATATAATTAAAAAAAAACTTCTTGAGAAATTCTGAATTTACACAATTTTTTATTTATATTGTGCATAGTACTATGATAAAATATCCATAAATTCTTCACATGCAATGGCGGTCTGATTCGTGCATCGAATTGCCAAATTTATAATTTTATATCTGAAATTAAATGGGAGCATAAAGTAATTTAAAAAGCAAAATTCTTTAAAACCGATTGAATAGATCAAATAACCCCACATTGTGATGATGAAGAAAGTATTCCGCTATTTTTTTTAAGAGAACAACAAAAATTAATCTTAGAAAAGAGGTTAGTTTCCAGTGCAGATAAATATTACTTTTTATTTTCTCAGAAATATCTAATTTAGTATCATGCTTTTAAAATTACACTAATTAATTAATTTTAGGATAAAGTAATTTCTATTTAAGAACATAAACAATTAAAAAGACTTAAAATGGGTTAAAAGGAAACCGTGGTTTCCCTTCTGATCACAATGTGGGGTTCCTGATGCATTCTGATAAGAATATTCTTCCTGATGCATTCTGATAAGAATATTCTTCCTGATGCAAAATGTTAATCAGAGTTTATAGAAAAATTACGAATTTTCGAAACTGTTGTTAGTGCAATGAATTCAAATAATTCTCCTTTTTGGCACAGAGATAACGTGTCTTCCTCGTGTTTTGGAAGTCCCAGGTTCGAATCCCGATTTGGGCATGGTTGTTCTTCTGTGTGTTATCTGTGAGATGTCTGAATGTGCTCCCCTTTAAAAAGGGGCTGAGCAAGCAAATGTGGTGAGTATGTAGCTAAGTCGTACTCTTGGACCTAGATGGCGTTACTTCAAAAACACACAAGAGACGGTCTTTTACACTTAAATATGTTACTGTATCAGCGGGGGGCTTGTCTATGGTAAGTGCCATAAGTAACAACAACAAAAAATAATTCAAAGATGCCGCATTCTAAATATGCTGATGACGATCAGTGATGTAGTACGGCTTTTGAAAGAACAGTGCAACAAAGACAATCAAAAGCGAATTTTAGTAATCGGATTAATAATACGATACGTTGTTTTAGCTGTAACGATTTTGGACAGATCTCAAAATCTTGATCTTGTTATTCTCGTGGTTCCAAATGTATTTTTTGTATATATTTTTGAATATTAATCTTACGATTGTCACCGTACTACTAAGAATGATGGATATGCCACACATGATGATGTCAACACTGTACATTTATCGTCTTCTCCGTCGAATAAGTGTTAAGTTGCTATTTTTACTAATGCATTTTTCGGATTATTCGATACTTGTAATTTTTCGAGATTTTTAAAATATTCTGCATGGCTAACACTAGGATCACCCATACAGCAGCAGCCGTTGTTGATGGAAGAAAAGACAAAACTAACTATATTCAATTTTTTACGAACTTAAATAATAGATTCTTTTTCTCTTTGCCAAGAGAGCAGCACTGGTAGAAAGTGTAGATGATTCCTTAGGACTTTCACCGCTCACAGCACAATATTTCCTTGAGGAAGTACGTCCCTACTTAGATGGGAGATAGCCACCCTCACCCTTTCGTATGACAATGTAGGCGAGAACCAACCCTGATTTTGGTAGCTTCTCATCTTCAGTTTCGTGGGTCCCAACTCGTCATTGGACACTCATTATGAAGCAAAGATTTCCGGTTTCTTTCTTTTTTTTACCTAATTGGACTAATTATGATTTCATTTTAGATTGCAATGCAAAAAAAAATCATTCAAATTTGCCAATTAAACTTGATTTAGTTATATTTTTAAAAATTTATAAATCTGATGATTTTTTTTCTTTTTTTGCCTGTGGAAGTTTTATAATGACCATTTCTAGCCATTCTCCCACGTTTGGTATAGGTTCGAATATTTTTAAACTAACTCGCATTTACTTTGACAACTTTTGTTAACCTGTAAATCTAACAAAACTAAAACGCTAACATCGAACTTGTTATAACGCTTACTGAGGTTGAGCCAATCTTCCACTCTCCCCCTTCATATACATTTTATCGAGCGTGATATAGTAAATGAACAAATAGACGAATGGGTACAAAAAAGAATTAATTAATTATTTCGTTAATTATATAACCTGTCTTTGCTCTTTACCTTATGCGTCAAGTTTCCGTATTTCGTTAGAAAGACGGGAAACACAAAGTCTGTATAGATTAAAGGCGATTGAATTGCGGAGCTCTGTGTTGGTAGCAACTTGTATGCATACAATAATA
>JAOUZG010023782.1:161136-183797 GCA_026289955.1 Argiope argentata | reverse complement strand
TTGCATCGATGTTCTCTAACATTTTTGTGTAGTTGCATCGATGTTCTTTAATATTTATGTGTAGCTGCATCGATGTTCTTTAAATTAATTTTCGATTCTTTTTTTCTGTGTTCGGCTCCCATAACTGATGCTTTCTGGTACGTGCCTGGGATGTGGCTTACTAGCCTTCTATTCATGGTTTCTTGTTGATAAAACTATCATTTTTTATTATTCCGTAAGTTTTATTTCACTTATAGATCCTCTCAATGAACAATTTTCGCGATAATATGTTGGCGAGGAATGAAAATTTGGTTGCACAGTAGTTTTTCTTTTCACAAATGGATTCTCACGGATAAAAAAATGGATGCTCTGGATGAAAAGTTCTTATTAAATCTATAGAAATAATTTACAAAAATAATTTTTCAATAAAAAATATAGTTTTGATAGAATTTTTTTAATGCCTTCCACATGCTAAAGTTATTGTTTTACTTTTAACAAATATTAGATATCTCGTAATAATGCGTTAATAATAATTTATTAACGCATAATAAATTTGCGTAAACACATATAAATAATGATTATGTTTTATTATATGCAAAATAAATATGCGTTAACGCATACAAATAATAATAATAATGCTTTAATAAAGAATTATATGTTCTATTATATGCATAATAAATATGCGTTAATAAAGAATGCTAATTTAGTAATTAAAATTCTGTTTCATTTAAATATTTGCTCTTAATGCAATTATTTACTTATAATAAAGATTAATTTTAACAACAAATGGCTTCTAAAATAAGCGCAATAATAATAATAATATCCGAAACTCCAATATTTCACCTCCATTTTAATACGCATTTCTAAAATCAACTTTATTTTCGAATCATCTTTCATTAAAAAAAAAATAAAGAAATAGGAAATACGAAATCGGCTTTTTCGTTTTTCATTAGCACACACACACACACACACAAGCTCATGCATACATTAAAAAAATAATAAATAAATAAATACATAAAATATTCCGGGCTCCATCGGGAATTTATCCACAAATTTACCCGCTTAAGCTTTTAATGGCATCCTAAAGAATCATCTGAATTCATTAAATGTGAAAAAGGATTATTGATGTATCGATTGAGCTAGGGTAATCGGACCACAGGAGAATACTCTGGGCGAAACTTTTCTTCAACTTAATGCGCTAAATAAGCATGCATAATGGGAGCGAATATCAAGGTAATAGACTCATGAATATGTAAATACCCTTCGATAGCAAATGCTTTGTCGCTGTCTTTAATGCATTTTGCGTCTCCGAATCTTTATGTTTCGGTCGGTTTGTATTGAATGAAGGTAAAGGCTTATTCATATTATTATTATTTGCTTCGGCAACCCCCCCTTTTCCTCTCCTTCTTTTCAATATTAAACATTCATTCGCTTGTCGGCAAAAGGGCCTTTGCTCAAACATATTACAAGCTCCAGACTGTCAGGGTACTATTTCCAGTTGCATAATAGAGATTAACAGCATGGCGAGTAATTAGAATAAATTGGATATGAATGGACGGTATACATTGGCGGTTGGAGTGTTACCCCTTCTCTTGCATTCATTATCTGTTATTTGAGGTAACGGTTTCGAGATCGTGGGTTTCCCATTACACGAAATGGATTAGTTGTTTAGTCTGTGGTGGGGTTTAGTGAACCGGTGATTGTGCAGCAAAGAAAGGATGTTGAAACAGCTCTTTGTTAATCAGCCTATCACTTTTGGCGGAAGGGGGGGGGGTCGTTGAGGGGGAATTATTGGCTGCCTCTTTATGATGTCTATAAGAAAGTCTGCCGGAACGGGGTTTTAATTCTAGAACACATGAAAGTCATTAGTCGAGGGTCTTAAAAATAGTATTACTTTCACTTAATATGTAAATATTTGTCATTGGAGCTACAGATTTTCATAATATGCATTGTTGTTTCAGTTATAAGTTTCAATATCTGTGTACTTACATTAATGTTGGGTCAAATATGTAAGTGTATTATTAATAATTTATTTATGGGACTAGGATATTAACAAGTAATAGTTATATTACTATGAAGAGAAGTAATGCTAATCGTTAAGGTTATCTGCTACATTTTTCATAAAACCTAGTTTCGGATATTAAGATTTTTATTCATCAATTAGCCAATGAAAGCGTAAATTTTTTTTAAAAAAATAACATTCATTTTTAAAATTAACTCCTTAACTACATATTGGTGTATTTCATTCGTGCATTTTATTTCTGAAATTTACATTTGCTATTACAGTAATCTGGCAGAAATAATTGCTATAATGGTAAAATCATGATTTAATGTTAAGCGTTCAGATTATTTTTAGCATTTTTCATAATTTGTTTCGGATATTAATAAGGTTGTTCTTTATTACTGACTTAGCCAATGAAAAAATGACAATTTCTTTAAAGGCAACATCCATTTTTATTAACTTCGTATATAATGAGTTATTTTATTCATAGGAAATAATTTATTTTTGACTTGACAAACGAAGAAACATAGAATTTAGGAAAACCACATCCATTTTTTATTAATTTCTTTAGTATACAATAGTTATTTAATTTTATTCGTACAAAATAATTTACGTTTGCTATTAAAAAAAATCAGACAAATAAAAAATACTATTATTTTCACTTAATATTTAAATATTTGTCATTGGAGCTACTGATTTTTGTAATATGCATTGCTGTTTCAGTCATCAGTAGTTTCAATATCTATGTACTTACATATTTGACCCAACTTTAATGTAATTGTATTAATAACAATTTATTTGTGGGAATAAGATATTAACAAATGATAGTTATAATACTATGAAGAGAAGTAATGCTAATCCTTAAGGCTATCTGCTGTATTTTTCATAAAACCTAGTTTCGGATATTAAGTTTTTTATAATTCAATTATCCGATGAAAAGCGTATAGATTTTTTTTAAAGTAACATTCATTTTTTTATTAACATCTTAGCATATATTGGTGTATTTCATTCGTGCATTTTATTTCTCAAATTTACATTTGCTATTACAGTAAACTAGCAGAAATGGTAGTTATAATAGCACTTGGATGAAATAATGTTAAACGTTCAGATTATTTGCAGCATTTTTCATAAGAATTTATTTCGTATGTTAATAATGTTGTTCGTTATTAATGACTGAAAAAATAAAAATTTCTTTAAAAGCAACATCCATTTTTTATTAACTTCTTTAGTATACAATGGTTATTTAATTTTATTCGTACAAAATAATTTACGTTTATTATTAAAACAATCAGACAAATTAAAAATAGTATTATTCTGACTTAATATTTAAATATTTGCCATTGGAGATACTGATTTTTGTACTATGCATTGCTGTTTGAATCATTAGTTTCAATATCTATGTACTTATATATTTGACCCAACGTTAATGTTGGTGTATTAATAAAAATTTATTTACGAGACTAGGTTACGTCCATTGTAAATAGAAAAGAGCAAATGACCGTTTATCAGTTCAATCGCGACTATTGAGGTGTTCTTGATTGATGCTCATGATTGACTGTTGATGTGTTCTTAACATGGGCCTTACTTTAACACTGAGTACTTTCTATTCTACACTTGCCAGTGTAGAATAGTAAAGATAGGGTAAAATACAACTATGCCCGAAACAAGACTTGAACCCAGGTCGAAATTAATTGTATACGAGAATCACTCTTTCGTTAATACTATATGGAATAGAAAATAATGCAATCCCTTTAAAATACTAAAGATAAACATTTTTAATTTCAAAAACAGTTGAATTTTTTTGACGTGTCTTAAATCGATTGGCAAGAAATTAATCATTTGGGACTTCAGAAAAATGATGCCGTGGACTTCTGCATTTTGTAAATGGTGACTCATGAAATTAACTAAATACTAATAGAATGCTAGTATGCGTAGACAATGAGTAGAAAAATGATGCCGTGGACTTCTGCATTTTGTAAATGGTGACTAATGACATTAACTAAATACTAATAGAATGCTAGTATGTGTAGACAATGAGTAGAAGAATGATGTCGTGGGCTTCTGCATTTTGTTATTGGTGAATCATAAAATTAACCAAATGCTAATGGAATTCTAGTATGCGTAGACAATGAATAGAAAAATGCCTTGGATTTCTGTATTTTGGAGATGGTGATTGACGATACTAAATAAATGCTAATATAAAGTACGTATGAGTCGAGAATTCTGTACCCTGTTTCCGAGGATAATAAGCATTGTGGAATCTTGGACAAAACCGGCAAAAACAGCTTTGCAGGACGAAAGCATCAATGTATTCTCCAGTATTGAAATTACTGGAACGTGAATTAGTGTGATACAAAGATTGTGATGAAATTAATGTCTGGCTATGGTAACGAGAAATCAATGCGAGAAGAGATTATACATTAGATACAGTGAGAACCAGACGAGTAAGCTAACTATTAAGTAAGAATGAGTAATTTTCTTCAGTTTTGTTGTAGTTTTCTCTGTATTCCCCAAATATGAAGATCATTACATACGCTTGGAAATCTCCAAGCTTGATGTGAATAGTGTTGATGTACCTAATGATAAACTAGCGAAAATGAGAGCTCGTTTATTTGTATTGCCTGAATAAAACGTTTATTTTTTCCTTGAATGAAAGACTGCTTCTAGCATTCTAGGAAATTTTATTTTTTAGTTTTCTTTGTAATCTAAGCATCATGATCAACTCAGTACAATTTAGTAAATCTTATTAAAAACCACAGATCTAATTAAAGAAAAAAAATCTTAAACCAAAATATTTACAAAAAATTAGAATGTAAAACTATATATGGGCTCCGTTACTGAATTTTTTAAAGATTAAATCATTTATTGGAAGGGGGGAAAAAAACCTACTGAAATTTATCGCTGTTTAATTTCTTTTTATATCCACTTTTCAAAGAAGTTATCAAAGAAAAGAAAGAATAGTTACACTATTGCCCACAAAATGATATTCTTCTGTAACAAAACTTAAATCGGAAAAACTTAATTGAGTTGTTAATCAATCTTTCAAATCAAGCAAATTTAACGCGCGCACACGCCCCCCCACACACTGACACACTCACTCTCTCTCTCACACACACTAGCAGTCGATTTATATCACCATAGGAGACATAATTTACATAAAATAACGACAGATAAGAAATTCGTCAGTCTACATCGCGACACCAGAGCAAAACTGACAGACTCTTCCCTTCGATCATTTTACTATGACATTTTGAAAGGGATTTCTTTATCATGTGTTGATTTAGGAAGGGAATTTTCGGCATTATTAAAAGAATGTTGTAAGCATTAAAGCTTTTTAACCCTTTTCTCAGAACGTGAGAAGCTGATTATATAAATTTTAGTCAGTTTGTGTAGGATTAATTAAATGAAAAAGTAGGAATTGGATAAGAAAATAAGAGAACATGTTAGAATGAGGTTAATATGAGCTAAAGTGAGATAAAAATGAGAAAATTAGAATTTAAATTAGATTAAGAAATATCATATATAATATTTAAATATGTGGGCAATATATATTCATCAGAAAGACTTTGAATAAAGTTATTTTAACTATAACCGTCTTTCTCCTTTTTAATATTTCCTTTCAACCTCGTTCTTAAACCTTTTTAGTCTTCAAACGATAATTTTTGAAGCGAATGCATAGTAAAAAGGCTTCTTCGATTAAAAAGCTTTTAATCTTTTTATGACAGAGCGATCATCAATCCTGAAACTATTATATAATAGGAAAAAAAAAAACCAATTTCTTATCGAAAGATCGAAGATTTAAAAATTCAAAAATAAAACAGGGTTTCTATAAAAGATACTGATAATTTATCTTCTTATATATAAAATAAAATAAAAAACGAATCCTTTATTCAAATACTCTTCCACTAAAAAAAATTTGTGTGCTTCCAGTTTGTAAATATCAAAGAAATAGTTGTAAAAAAATCATCTTATATCCCCTCCATAATCCCGCTACGGGTAAAAGCAATAAAATTCTTCTACCGAGATTCGGTTCTCGTGAGGTTTTCGTTGGATCTTTCGTTTTTATTAATCTTTTCTCCGCAGCCCCAAATCCAAACACACAAAAGACGCCGGAGTCACGGTGGAGCTCTTTATAAGAAAGACTAATATTGGAGCGAGTACCAAAATATAATGACCACAACATCGCTAATAGAATTAGGGCTGAAGATTTTACGTCAGCAGTTCGTCCTCCTCTTTCTGCCAGACTCACAGATTCGTCTTCTGTGAAGCGCTTTGATCGTACGACTTTGGGGGGCAGGGGACCGGTTACAAATTGAAAATATTTCAAAGTCTTCGGTTGTTATTTTATTAGCAGGTTTTCTTTAGTGGTTTTATTGGATATTCAAACCTGGAAATGTCTTTAATCATATAAATCAGTGAGAATTCAAATTACTTTATCGTTTGGTTTTTTTAAAACTATTTATCGTCTGAGCGCGAGATTATTTATTTAAAAGTAAGAAATTGTAAACAAGCTGAAAGATGACGTCATTTCATTGAAACGACAGACAAAAAGCAATTGATAGCAACTTTAAATATTACAAACAATGCTGGCAAAACAAATTTCAATTGTCATGGGTCAGGAGACTCGCTATCTACCAATGAAAAAACGAATGCTTTTTTTGCCTACATTATTTCGGAGACACCAAAACCTCCTAACCGAAACAACATCACAATATTCAGTTTTTAATGCTGAACTAATATATATTAATAAAAATATTTACAGTTTACAGTAATATATTTTTTTTATCAGGGGCAAAATTATTAAAGTGACAATGTAAGCAATTGACTAGGAGTCACATAACTTAAGGCACTCAATCACAAATTTTCACCGCTTCTGCGAAGAACTTTGATCGTACGACTTTGGGGGACAGGGAACCGGTGACAAATTGTAGATATTCCAAAGTCTTAGGTTGTTATTTTATTAGTTGATTTTCTTTAATAATCATATGGGATAATTAAACCTGGAAATGTTTTTAATCATATTTATCAGAGGGAATTCGAATTACTTAAATAGTTAAAAAAAACCAAACGATAATCTTCTGAGCTAGAGTTTAATTATTTAAAAGTAAGAAATCGTAAACAAACCGAAAGATGACGTCATTTCACAGAAATTACAGACAAAAAGCAATTGATAGTAACTTCAAATATTAAAACAATACTGGCAAAACAAACCTCAAATGCCGTGAATCAGGTTACTCGCTATCTATTAATGAAGAAACGAATATTTTTTGCCCTACGTTATTTCGGCGAAACCAAAACTTCCTAACCAAAGCATCACGTTCTCACATGATAACATTCAGTTTTTAATGTAGAACAAATATGTATCTATTAAAATGTTTACAGTGTCCATCTATGAATTTTTTTTACTAGGTGTAAATTATTAATTTATCAGAATAAATAATTGTTTAGGGGTCACGTAACTTTAGGAGAAACTCATAGTTTCGTCTTCTACAAAGAACTTTGATCGTACGGCGTTGGGAAACAGGGGACTTGTTACAAATTGAAAATACTCCAAAGTCTTCGGTTGTTATTTTATCAGTCGGTTTTCTTTAATTGTTTTATGGGATGATCAAATCTGGAAATAATTTTAATCAAATTTATTAGAGTGAATTCGAACTACTGAAGTAGTTTTAAATATTCGTTTTGAATCTAGAACAGTTACAATTTACGGTTTCCATCTAGGGATTTTTTTTATATAAAGGCCAAATAGTTTAATTAACAAAGTAAGCAATTGTCTAGGGGTCACATAAATTTAGGGGTTCCTTCTGCAAAGAGCTTTGATCGTACGACTTTGGGAGATAGGTACTTGTAACAAATTAAAAATATTCCTAGATCTCTGGTTGTTTTTTCATTAGTTGGTTTTCTTTAATAATTTTATAAAATAATCAAACCTTGAAATGTTTTTAATCAAATTAATCAGAGTAAATTCGAATAACTGAAATAGTTTTAGATATTCAGTTTTTAATCTAGAACAAATATATATTTATATAAAATTTACAATTTCCATTTGTGATTTTTTTATCAGCGTTAAATTATTAAATTAACAAAGCTAGCAATTGTTTTTGTGTCACATAACTTTAGGGGCCTCATAGATTCATCTTCTATGAAGAAATTTGATTGTCGAATTTGGGAGATAGGAACCAGTAACGAATTTACTTTAGGAGAAGGGGAACCGGTTACAAATCGAAGATAGTCCAAAGTGTTTCGTTGTTATTTGATTAGTCGGTTCTCTTTAATGGTTTCATAGGATAATTAACCCAGGAAATGTTTTTAGTCATATAAATAAATAAGAATTTAAATTACTTAAATAGTTTAAAAAACAAAACAAAAGCGATGATTTTCTGAGCACGAGATTAATTATTTAAAAGTAAGATATTGTAAACAAACTGGAAGATGACATTTGATAGAAACGTTAGACAAAAAGCAATTGTTAGTAACTTTAAATATTACAAACAATACTGGCAAAACAAATCTCAAACGTCATGGGTCAGGTGACTCGCTATCTGTGAATGAAGAAACTAATATTTTTTTTGCCTACGTTATTTCGGCGACACCAAAAGTTTTTAACCAAAACATCACGTTCTCACATGATAATGTTCAGTTTTTATTGTAGAACAAATATTTTTTTTATAAAAACTTTTTACAGTTTACAGTAATGGATTTTTTTATAAAGGGCAAAATTATTAAATTAACAATGTAAGAAATTCGCTAGGAGTCGCATAACTTTAGAGGCCCAATCACAGATTTTTACAGCTTCTTCGAAGAGCTTTGATCGTACGACTTTCAGAGACGGGGGACCGGTTACAAATTGAAGATATTCCGAAGTGTTTGGTAGTTATTTTAATTGTCGGCTCTCTTTAATAACTTTATGGGACAGTCAGACCTGGAAAGGTTTTTTATCAAATTTATCAGAGTGAATTAAAAAAATGGAAATAGTTTTAAATATTTAGTTTTTAATCTAGAATAAATATATATTTATATAAAATTTAAAATTTCCATTTATACATTTTTGATCAGGGGTAAATTATTAAATTATCAGAGTAGGCAACTGTTTAATGGTCACGTAACTTTAGGTGACCCTCATAGATTTGTATTCTACGAAGAACTTTGATCGTAAGACTTCGGCAGATAGGGGACAGGTTACAAATTGAAGATATTCCACAGTCTTCGATTGATATTTTATTAGTCGGTTTCCTTTAATAGTTTTATGAGATAGTCAAACCTGGAAATGTCTTTAATCATATAAATCAGTGGGAATTCAAATTACTTAATCATTTGGTTTTTTAAAATATATTTATCTTCTGAGCGCGAGATTAATTATTTAAAAGTAAGAAATTGCAAACAAACTGGAAGATGACATCATTTCATAGAAAAGACAGACAAAAAGCAAATAATAGCAACTTTAAACATTACAAACAATACTAGCAAAACAAATTTCAAATGTCATCGACCAGGTGACTCGCTATCTATTAATGAAGAAACGAATATTCTTTGCCTACGTTATTTCGGAGACACCAAAACAACATCACGTTCTCACATGATAATATTCAGTTTTTAATGTAGAACAAATATGTATTTATTAAAATATTTACAATTTCCATCTATGAATTTTTTTTATCAGGGGTAAATAATTAAATTATCAGAGTAAGCAACTATTTAGGGGTCACGTGACTTTAGGGGACCCATCATAGATTCGTCTTCAACGAAAAACTTGGATAGTACGATTTCGGAGACAGGGACCAGCAACATATTTAGGATGATCCAAAGTGTTTGATTATTCTATTTGTCTTTTTTTTTAAAAAATAATAATTTTGAGATAATCAAATCTGGAAATATTTTTAATCAAATTTATTAAAGTAAATTCGGAAAACGTAAATAATTCTAAATACTCAGCTATTTAACTTAAAAAAATATTTATTTATAAAAAATTGTATGGACAATATTTACAGTTTCCAGCTATTGATTTTTCCTCAAGTGCAAACTATGAAACAAACACAGTAAGAAATTGCATAAGAATCACAATTTCAGAGGTGCTCTCACAGATTCCTAGTCTGCGAATAACTTTGATCGTACAACTTTGAAAGACAGGGGACTGCTAACAAATTGAAAATATTCCAAAGTGTTTGGTTGTTATTTTAATAGTCGGTTTTCATTAATAACTTTATGAGATAATCAAACCTGGAAGTGTCGTTAATCATATAAATCATAATGAATTCGAATAACTTAAATAGTTTGATATTCAGTTTTTAATCTAGAACAAATGTATATTTTATAAAAGTATTAAGTTTCCAGTAATGGATTTTTTTTATCAGAGGTAAATTATTAAATCGAAAAAGTGAGCAATTGTCTGGGGGGTCGCGTAATTTTAGGGGCCCAATCATAGATTTTAACTACATCTGCGAAGAACTTTGATTGGAAGACTTTGGGAGACAGGGACCAACAACAAATTTAGGATGTTCTAATAAAATAAATAAATAAAATAAATAAATCAACTTCATTATAATAAAACAAACTTGTATATTGTCAATATACAGGGTGTCCATAATTAAACGACCCTACTTTAAAGTTGTCTACTGGCGAAAATCTTGTTCAGAAAGTTATGGAATTTGGTATTGGACACAATGGAGGAATGAGAATTTGTTTGAGCGAATAAAAAAAATAATTCAAAATTTCTAAACTATTGGCAGTTTTTCAAATGAATTACACTTTTAGCATATTTTTAATGAATTTAATTACAGCAAAACGTGTCAAACATGACAGCCATCATTTTTCGCTACCATCTGGAATTGTAAGATAGCATGTTCCACAGTTGACCATAGTGTGTTCTGGGGGAAAAAACAAATAATATTAAAAAACAACTTTTAAAAATCACTTCCTACTTTGAATATTAGGAAAAATTTAAGAAGATAGGAAACTTTTTATTAAATAATTACAATTGTTGTTCTCGTGTTCCGCTTTACAATTGAAAGAGGGGTGCAGAGCCTCAGAGGGTATGGAACCCTGAGTACCCGAATAACGATCATGTTTGACTTAGCACCCTCCAGTGGTACAACTCTCGACATGAAGAACATTGTGACCAGGTTCGAACTCGCAGCACAAGGGATGCTAATCCAACGACCTACCAATCAGGTTATACCGACCTAACGATTGCAACTACTATAAGGAACTATTATAAAGGAGAGAAAGTTAGTTTTTAGTTGATAAATAAATATTAATGAATTAATATTTGAAAAAACCATATTCACATCAAATGTCATCTAATTCAAGTTTAAAAAATTTACTTGAACTTGATTGGATGAATAAAGTATTTTATTAACGATTAAAAATGTGAACAACATTATATATATATAGGGAGTGTGAGCTAATCGAAAAAAGGGCGATAAATTAAAAAAAAAGATATAAAACTTCAAGTATATATTTTATTTTGCTGATGCTTGTGTATTAGTAGCTAATCAATGATTAATCTTCAAAAAATACTGAAAATCACATGCTAGAATTAATAAAAAATCTTAATTTTCAAGTTTTTATAATTATTATTCATCGAAGGGACGCAAATAACCTCTTTTTTTTAAAATTATTATACTATGAAACATAACTCTCATGTATGAAATGGAAATAAGCGCTCGTAGTTTTGATGACCTTGTTCAAGGTCACAATTGTATGTGAGCGATAATTGAAAACCATTTCCTCTGGTTTCCTGAATGATTTAAAAGCTTTAGAAACAGAGCTCAGGAATTTCATTCATTCCACATATCTAATTAATTTTCTATTTCCTCAGCCGACGGTTTTACTTTTCTTTATTATTTAATTCTTGGTGTGTGAAATCTGAGGCTATCGCTATGAAAGGAGACGAAAATAGGTGGGGAGGGGACACTAATTTATTTTCAGACACCTTATAAGGAAAGGTAAATTATTTATTGTTTCTCGGTCAGTTTATATATCATGGTTAAATATCCAAAAGGTCCAATTTTAAAGGTTATTTGAATATTTAATTAATCGACATTATCAGTTATTTAAATTCTAATACACTTAATTTCGGCAACAATTAGATAAGCTTCCGGCAACTTATAATACAAGATAAATTATTTACTATTTCTTGGTCAGTTAATGTATCCTATTCAGTATTGAAATAACTGTTTTAAACGTTATTGGAATATTTAATTCATCGACACTGTCGATTATTTAAATGTTAATAACATAGGGAATATATATTGAATTTACAGGATTTTATAGATTGAGTACACAGCTTCTTCGCAATAGTATTAATTTATGGGATAGATAAATAAACTCTAATTTTTAATATTTCCTAACTAATTTAACAAAGGCGATATTTTTTAGTAATTTCAAGATAAGTAGTTAAGGTTTAAAACTAAAAATGACAAAAGAGTGTGAAATATTTATATATACATATATATTCTTATGTTATTTTGAAATTATTTATCAGGGGATGTTAATTCAAACTCCTTTAAGTTCCTTTAATCCTTTCTTCGTAGCTTCTAGAGGGTTGCGTTGGTCTGGTGATAAGATCTTGGTTCGTGAGCTATAGGCTTCATTAAGCCGTAGGCTTGACTTAATTTTTTATCATGTCAGAACATGATGTTTTTATGGGGATGAGGTTTTTGGCGTCAACAAAAATCCGTAGGCGAAAAATAAAAATTTTATTATCTACACGAGCATCTTAAAAATAAGCAAATAAGTTTTTAATACCGTGTTGCCATTGCATTTACAAAAGATCCGATAAAAAATTAATTAATGACTACAGCAAATAAAACCTAGAGAAATGTCATTTTCAGCACGTGATTATATGAAATGAAATAAATAGGAAATGAGATTTTCTTTTAATCAATAAATGCAACAATAATGCAATTTTAACAATAATTGTATTACTAAAGTGATTCTTTCAATGAAACGATTAACATGAATAAAAATATAATTCAACTTGCCCGAGCACGTGGTGCTTGGCTGTCCAAGAAATTATGCTTTGGCATGATACATTGAGATATGCATAGCGGATTTCCTTTTAATCTTTTTATATTACTTATTTATTCTGCAAGTACCTACCTCACATTGAGTATAAGTGCCTTTCCACTAAGACGCTTCATACAACTGATTCACTTTAATATCCATGGAATTGAATTTTCTGTATAAAGGCAATCTATGCATTTCAGTTTTGTATCTAAGCTTCAATGAATATTGGTTCGATAGAGGATTTATACTAAAAATATTATTGGCGAACTCATCAAACTTAGAAAGCTCGCACATTTATGATTCTTGTTGAACTGGAAGAAAAATAGCAAGAAAAAAGATTAAAATGAAATCTGCTATGCATATTTCAATGTATTGTGGTGACTTCTATATAAGCCAATTAATATCCTTCGATCTGAAGGGTCCTTTTTGCTGGATTGGTATGATACTCGGCTACTAACCATAAGATTGGGAGTTCGGGCCTAGCGCTATCCGCTAATCAACCTACAGTATCATGCCAAAACATCATTTCTTGACAGTCCAAGCACCACGTGCTCGTGTGAGTTCAATTATATTTTTATTTATTTTAATAGTTTCATTGAATGAGTCACTTTGGTATTGCAAACTATCCAAAAAAACTTTATCTCGCATTCATTGTTTACAAAAAATATCACATTTCCTATTTATATCATTTCATATAACCACACGCTCAAAATGACATTTTTCAAGGTTTTATTTGCTGAAGTCATTAACTTAATTTTTTTAATCAGTGCTTTTGTAAATACAATGACAACGCGTTATTAAAAGCTGATTTTTTTTGAGATGCTCGTGCAGATAATAACATTTTTATTTTTCGCCTTCGGATTTTTGTTGACGTCAAAACCCTCACCCCCAAACAACAGCATGTTCTGACATGATAAAAATGCTTATCCTTTAAACCTATCGAATGATGAAATGAAAAATAATTGTCACCAATCAAAGAAATTGTTAATCTATCCAAGCAGAAAATAAAAACGTTTTTCAATTTCTGCTGTTAGTATAATTTCTACTTCTATATATTTATATATCTAGTTCAAATTTTCAACCGTTAATAAAATACTTTTCTTTCATCCCCTCAAGTTAAAATAAATTTTTAAAAATTTATAATAGATAACACTTGATGGTAATACAGTTTTTCAACCATTAATTCATTAATTAAATTAAAAATTTATTTAAAGTTTTAAAAATTAACATTTGTAATGAGGATTGAAATCAACAGGCAGTAGCTCAAACGGTGAAATGCGAGGATATCACGTGAAGTTGAGGAATGTCAGTTCAATTCTTGCAGAAAATCAATTTTTTTGGTAAAATAGTTACATTAATCATAATTATTAAAAAAAGTAACTAAAATAGAATCTTTCTTTGTTGTCCTATGTAGGAACTGACTTAATTTTTTTATATTACTTGCTATACGAGGATTACATGTGAAGGTGAAGAATACCAATTCAATTCTTGCAGAAAATCAATTTTTTTGGTAAAATAGTTACATTAATCATAATTATTCAAAAAAGTAACTAAAATAGAATCTTTCCTTGTTGTCCTATGCAGGAACTGACTTAATTTTTTTTATATTACTTGCTATACGAGGATTACACGTGAAAATGAAGGATGCCAGTTCAATTCTTCCCCCCAAAAAATCGGTAAATTATTTATATTAATTGTAATTATTCAGTAAGAAGTAACTAAAATAGAATTTTTCTTTGTTGACCTAATTAGGAATTGACTTAAATTATTTTTTTATATTACTTGCTATACGAGGATTACACGTGAAGGTGAAGAATACCAATTCAATTCTTGCAGAAAATCAATTTTTTTGGTAAAATAGTTACATTAATCATAATTATTCAAAAAAGTAACTAAAATAGAATCTTTCTTTGTTGTCCTATGCAGGAACTGACTTAATTTTTTTATATTACTTGCTATACGAGGATTACACGTGAAAATGAAGGATGCCAGTTCAATTCTTCCCCCCAAAAAATCGGTAAATTATTTATATTAATTGTACTTATTCAGTAAGAAGTAACTAAAATAGAATTTTTCTTTGTTGACCTATGTAGGAATTGACTTAAATTATTTTTTTATTTTACTTGTTATACAAGGATTTCACGTGAAGGTGAAGAATGCCATTTCAAGGGTTCCGAAAAATCAATTTTTTTAGTAATTATTTATATTAATTGTAATCTATATTAATAAAAATGGAGCTCGAAATGCGTTGCTAAGCGCAAAACTAGAGAACGGCTCGACCGATTCGGCTAATTTTTATTTTAATATTTTCGTTAAGACACGAGGATGGTTCTTATGGAGAGAAAAAATGAAAAAAAAACTGCGAGGAAAATAGTTAAACTGACACTTTTCTTACTTTCCCGCCAAAAATCTTCCTTTCCTTCCCCCACCACCAATTGAGCAAGATAGCAGGAAGTAATAAATTATTTGTTTAGAAAGAAATACATGAAGTGAGTTGGTTTTCATTTATAGATAACGGGATGTTTAAAAAAGAAAAAAATAATAATTGCTTTTATTATTAGTCTGTATGGATATTTATTCTATGTCTGCTCAAAATAAAGTCATAATAAAGTAATAAATAAAGAGAAAAAAAGAAAAACAGTGGGCAAAAAGAATTTGTAGAAAGAAAATTAGTGAAGAAAAAAAAAGAATAGAAAAATATAGAAAAGAAGGGAGTGTGTATGTCACCATTATTTCCTCTGTGCGCGGCATTTTCCAAGCTGTTTTTAAACTTTCGCATCTCTTGAAAACCAATTGTGTCTTTATTTGTTTAGTGTGTTTACATTTATGAAAATTTGAATCTCATTATTCTATAAAAACGTAGAAACCTTTCCCTCCACCATTTAAGTAAAATTTCAATTCCGGGACAATCATTGCACGGATAGAAAGAGAAAGATGAGTAGCGCAATGAACTCATCATCTGAAGAAAATAATACTAAATTATACTATAAATCAATTATATGATTATCAAAATTTGTTTGGTTTAAATATATTTTGGTGAAAAACCTGTTGAGACACAGCTACATAAAATATTATATGAATATTTTAGAGAGCATTAATACTGGTAAACCGACTGGTCGCCAAAGGCGGCTAGTTGTTCAATAAAAAGTAATTAAAATTTAACCTTTCTTTGTTGCCCTATGTAGGAATTGACTTAAAATCTTTTTAACATTTTTTGTTATACAAGGATTTCAAATAAAGCTGAAGGATGCCAGTTCAATTCTTCTAAAAAATAAAAAAAAAATTGGAAAATTATTTATATTAATTGTAATCATTCAATAAAAAAGTAACTCAAATAGAATTTTTCTTTGTTGACCTATTTAGGAATTGACATAATTTTTTTTATTACTTGTTATACAAGGATTTCATTTGAAGTTGAAGAATGCCAGCTCAATTCTTGCGAAAAATCAATTAATTTTTTGGTAAATAATTTATATTAATTGTAATAATTCAATAAAAAGTAACCAAAATAGATTTTTTCTTTGTTGACCTATGCATGAATTGACTTAATTTTTTTTTAAATATTACTTGTTATACAAGGATTTCACGTGAAGTTGAAGGATGCCAGTTCAATTCTTCCCAAAAAAATCAATTTTTTTTGTAAATTATTTATATTTACGTTGTAATTCAATAAAAAGTGACTAAAATAGATTTTTTTTCGTTGACCTATGTCGGAATTGACTTATAATTTTTCATAATACTTGTTATACAAGGATTTGACATGAAGATGAAGAATTCCAGCTCAATTCTTGCAAAAATCAATTTTTTTTGTAAATTATTTATATTAATTGTAATTATTCAATAAAAAGTAACTAAAATAAAATTTTCCTTTGTTAACCTAAGTCGGAATTGACTTAAATTTTTTTATATTACTTGTTACACAATGATTTCACATGTAGTTGAAAAATGTCAATTCAATTTTTCCGAAAAATTAAAAACTTTTTTGTTAAAATAATTATATTAATTATTCGATAAAAAGTAATTAAAATAGAATCTTTTTTTGTTGCCCTATGTAGGAACTGACTTAATTTTTTTTATATTACTGGTTATACAATTATTTTACGTGAATTTGAAGGATTCCAGTTTAATTTTTCTAAAAAAATCACTTTTTTTAGTAAATTATTTATATTAATCATAATTATTTAATAAAAAATATTTAAAATAGAGTCTTTCATAGTTAACCTATGTAGGAATTGACTTAATTTTTTACATTTCTTGTTATACAAGGATTTCACATGAAGGTGAAGAATGCTATTTGAATTGTTCCGAAAAATCAATTTTTTTTAGTAAATTATTTTTATTAATTGTAATTGTTCAATAAAAAGTAATTAAAATTTAACCTTTCTTTGTTGCCCTATGAAGGCATTGACTTAAAATCATTTTAACATTATTTGTTGTACAAGGATTTGAAATAAAGTTGAAGGATGCCAGTTCAATTCTTCTAAAAAATCAAAAAAAAAAAAAAAAAAACTTTTGTAAATTGTTTATATTAATTGTAATCATTCAATAAAAAAGTAACTAAAATAGAATTTTTCTTTGTTGACCTGTTTAGGAATTGACATAATTTTTTTTATTACTTGCTATACTAGGATTTCAATTGAAGGTGAAGAATGCCAGCTCAATTCTTGCGAAAAATCAATTAATTTTTTGGAAAATTATTTATATTAATTGTAATAATTCCATAAAAAGTAACCAAAATAAAAAATTTCTTTGTTGACCTATGCAGGAATTGACTTAATTTTTTTTAAAATATTACTTGTTATACAAGGATTTCACGTGAAGTTGAAGAATGCCAATTGAATTCTTCCGAAAAATAAAAAAAAGGTAAATTATTTATATTAATTGTAGTTATTCTACTAAAAGTTACTAATATAGAATTTTTTGTTGTTGACCTATGTAGGAACTGACTTAATTTTTTATATTACTTGTTACACGAGAATTTCTCTGGAAGGTGAAGAATGTCAGTTCAATTCTCATGAGAAATCGAGTTTTTTAAAAAAATTATTTATATTAATTGTTATCATTCAATAAAAAAGTAAATAAAATAGAATATTTCATAGTTGACCTATGTAGGAATTGACAATTTTTTTATATTACTTGTTATACAAGGATTTCCCTTCAAGGTGAAGAATGCCGGTTCAGTTCTTGCGGAAAATAGAATTTTTTTTAATTTTCATTAATTGTAATCAATCAATAAAAAGTAACTACAATTTAATTTTTCTGTGTTGACCTATGTAGGAATTGACATTTTTAATAAATATTACTTGTTATACAAGGATTTCACGTGAAGGTGAAGAATGCCAGTTCAATTCTTGCGAAAAATCAATTAATTTTTTGGTAAATTATTTATATTAATTGTAATTATTCAATAAAAAGTAACTAAAATAAAATTTTCCTTTGTTAACCTTTGTTGGAATTGACTTAAAATTTTTTCATATTACTTGTTATACAATGATTTCACATGAAGGTGAAGAATGCAGTTCAATTTTTGTGGAAAATCAAAACTTTTTTTGGTAAATTATTTATATTAATCGTAATTATTCAATAAAAAATTAACTAAAGCAGATTTTTTTCTTTGTTGACCTATGTAGGAATTGACTTATTTTAAATATTACTTGTTATACAAAAACACATTCAGGAATAGTTCCGAATCTATTTTGACCGAAAATTCTTTACTCAGAAAGCATTTATTCAAAGCATCTCTGCCCTGACTTTGCATTTTACGGCATTCCTTAAGCCACTAAGAAAATTTATAACCTTTTGTTGAGAAACCTTTATTTCCCCTTTGCAATATTGATCAATAATTTTAAAGTCTTCTGCACGGATGAGTTCTAAGCATTATAAAAGGGGGTGGGGGATTGTATAATAAAGTAATAATTTCTATCCCCAGAGGTTTGAACTTCAACAAACTATTCCTTCTACCTAACCTTATCGATGCATAAATTACTAAATTTATAAAGGACTGGCCGCGATTGGAATATGCAGATGCGGGCTTTGTCAATGCTGCAGTGGTAATAATTTATAAGCAGTTTAGTGGAAGGGAGATTTTAATCACAGAGTGGAACTAAATCGTAATTTCCGTTTGATTCGCGAATCCCAAATTGGAATCGGAGGAGTTTTGACTGAGGAGCGTCGTTTATTCAAATGCGAGAAGGAAAATCTCTGGGGGGGGTCTAGCAGAGTGGGGCTGCGAATCTCTGAGGTTTTAGAATTTTGAAAACTTTAGCTCTTTGCATTGGTGAGTGTTTATAAAAGTTTCGGTAACTTTAGTTCGAGTTTTCGTGAAATGTTTTAAAAAGAAATTAACTAGATAAAACCTCTGTGTCCCCCTTTTTTTGTATTTTTTTACTTGTATTTGAGTGAAATGGTAAATAACTGCAAGAAGTTGGAAATTAAATAAAAAAAAATTAAAAAGTATAAAATAATGATAATTTCAATATCTATATATATATAAATCTTTGTCCTGAGATAATATATATATATCAACGCACAGCCAATACAGCTGAAGCCTCATACTTGAAATTTTGCAGGCATGTCCACATGATTACGAAAGTACCCACTAAGAAAGTATTTTTCGAAATATCAATTAGTTCGGGAGAAATTAATTAAAACCCCTTAATTTCTGTGAAATTAAAACCCGTAATGTTACTTTCCGAGTGAAACATGGCCTTCCGGAGAAGCGATCGCTTGTACGTACCGTTTCGTCCCGTAAAACCGCGTTTTTAAAATCGACAACGTTACGCGTCCGTTCAACTTATACTCAAAATCGCAGTTGAATCAGATGAACTTTTTATCGTAGATCACGAAGGTATAATTTATTTTACGAAATATCGACGCAAAAATTAAATATCGATTTTTTTAAAAAAGGTCAATTTTGGCGGGTCTATTTCTTGAACGGCCCTGTAAAATAGACGCTTAGCTGGAAAAATACAGGTAATATATTTCTTGAAAGACAATACGATGTAGTATTCAACAATACAATTAAAAAAATCGAATTTTTAAAACTAAATTTATGGCGAATTTTTTAACGAAGAGGCGAAATTTCGCTTTAATATTTAATTACGCCGAAACTTTACAAGATAACTTAATACAATTTTTTTTACATAAAATTCGATAAATTTTTCAAAATCGTGTGAAAGATTGTAAAAATCTGATAGAAAATTGCGCATCTAAAATTGTTTTGTCGTTTATTCAGTTTTCATCTTTAACATTACAAATCTAATCCATTGATAAATAAAAATGAGACTAAAATTTTTTTATATAAAATTTTGCATTGTTTTGGCATACCCTGATCAATTTCGAAAACAATCCAGCAAAAATTACGTGTCTTATGAAATAATTTCTGATTTTGCAAAGACTGCAATAGAAAAACGATTTTGAGAGGTTGGTTGGTTGGTCCAAAACCGCGAGCGAAAAGGCAGTATTATATGGTTTAGAGATTTGTTGTGTTTGCTTAAAATGCTTTTTTTAATAATAATATCGATATTTTTTTACACTGTGCAATGATTGCCATGCTACCAAATAACTTTGCTTATTAAAACTCCTGTCGGCGACCTTCAGATTGCTAAACTAACCGAAAGCGGCGCGTCTGAATAACAGGTTTGTTCTTAAAAGTGTCAGGATTTGGACAAAATGATTGCTTTTCCCTTTTGCGATTAGTTCAGCACAGCGGGGGTAGATTGATTGGCGGTTATCATGTGGTGAGTGACAGCTGTTGCTTATCGCAGTCGTTCGATTTCGCAGAGCATATTTCTTTCAGTCGATCGAAATAACATAGATTGAAAACGCAGATAATATGATTGTGTTTTAGAGGATTTTTGATTATTTCATGAAACACTACATAAAATTTACATGAGAAATAAATTATTGTATGCTTAACAAGATAAGATTTATCCTGATATTGTTGATATAAAAAATAAGCCGATTGAATGGCTGTGCGAGCGTGCCAACTTATCTCCAAAAAATGATACAGCCGCAGAAGTCAACAGCATCTTATATAGTCGTTTAGTGGAGAGGATATTTACTACAAATCTTTTGATACAACAACAAATCGTGATGATACAGTGTAGTATCCAGAGGAGTTTCTGCACACCTTAAACCCTCCAGGTTTTCCACCTCACATACTTCACCTGAAAGTTGGGACACTGGTAATGCTACTAAGAAACCTTTGTTCACCAAAGTTATGCAATGGCACCAGATTACAAGTGACTAAACTTAATAAATATGTAATCGAAGCTACGATAATTACTGGATGTGCTCGAGGAGAGTTGGTTTTAATACCTCGCATTCCACTAATTCCATCGGACTATCCTTTTGAATTTAGAAGAGTGCAGTTTCCTGTAAAAGTTTGCTTTGCAATAACCGTTAATAATTCACAAGGGCAAACATTAAAAGTAGCAGGGATCGATTTAAGAGAAGACTGTTTTCCACACGGCCAGTTTTATGTAGCTTGCTCCAGAGTCGGTGCATCAAGCGGCTTAATTATTTTAGCACCAAAAAAAAAAAAATGTTTTATACAAAGAAGTTCTTGCTTAAACGTAGGTATAATAAAATGTGGATGGTCTGCGTTTGCAAAGAAAATCAAAGCTTTAAAAGGATTGTTAAGGAAAGTTTAGAATCGGTTTATATATATATAAGGAGTCCAGGAGGCCCAGGACCCTCCCAAAATTAGAAAAAATTATAGGTACTAAGTAATTATTATAGGTGTAATTATATTGTAATATTATATAGGTAATTATATTTCTAATTCTATTACGCGAGCAATGCCGGGTACGGGAATGCTAGTTTAATATAAAGGGTATCTTAAAATCAACACAAAATTCGAATTTGCCTCTATTCGTGCTGTTAAAATTTGACACACATTTAAAAAAATCCCTTGACATATGATGGTTTAGGGTTAGCTTTCAAAATAAAGCATTACACGATAGATCACTCAATGTTCTTCCCAAGTCCTGCTTTACTGCCTCATCGTGGCTGGAAGGTGACCCTGGTGGTGATGTCCGTCGGGAGTGTATTCTCTTGGTAGGGCTAGCCAAGGCGTGAAGGCCACCCCATTATGTCCAGCTAAAGCTTACAGACAATTCGAGGAAACGTCAGACACTAGCAATTGTGGTTCCTCGTTAAATTGGAGCTGCCTCATACCCAAGGCCATGTTATTATTTCTTGTATCGGTGCCTCTGTATGGCTACTATCGGATGAGAGCAAGAGTGGTTTTGGCCTTTTGGTGCGACACAATTTTTCGGACTTGGTCTAGGGGTCTAGACCAATACATCAGCAACAACAACACACTCAATGTGTTTTTAATTTTAAAAGATACTACAAAAATTTGAAAATTGACCCCTTAGATCGCGTGACTTAGAACCATTGGTTTTCTTTTTATGGTGCTATGTGAAGACATAGGGATATTCCAATAAGCCCACAAACTAGGGTGTATTGAAGGAGGAAATTCAAAGCTCTATCAAGTAAATTCATTCACATTTATGCATCTATAGTATACAATTGTTAAGGAAAATTTCGGCAAAAGAGTGCCTTTGCAACAACAAAACCCTGAAGGTCAATAACCGTATGTGTTATTTCATACAGAATCTTGCCGTGTGTATTTATGATTCTACAAAAGAAGAGCAATTTAAAGAAT
>JAOUZG010023782.1:81953-92249 GCA_026289955.1 Argiope argentata | reverse complement strand
TTGTTTGATTAGTCGTGGTTTAATTTATTGTTTGATTAGTCGTGGTTCAATTTATTTTTTTATTGATTTATTGTAGTTAAATGGTTTTTATCAGATTTTAATGTTATGAAAGAAAGTTTTTTTTCTGTGAATAATGGTTTTCAGTTTAATAAAGTGAAGTTATATTTCATGAGGAGTACCGCGTAGTTAGATACGGTATTACATGGAGTATTATTTTTTTATGATGTAATTGAATGTGTCTCGACTCTATTAGAATGCTCATGTTAGCAGTAAATAGAACCAGTGCAAGATTGATCAAATACAAGATTACAATTTCCATCATAATCTGAAGATAAAGTCTTACTAGACTCTCCAACCTCTCAGGCACACGAATTTAAACCATAAAACTGAAGGACCGGAGCCAGTAACAGCAACACTGGGAACTTAATGGCTATCACTGGCTACGATATAACCCTTCCCGTAGGAAGCATGTCCCCAAAAATAGTGGGAGCCAAATCCCCACCGATTAGTGTACCCTCCAGGGTGGTGAAATCAAACCACTATGCCGGACTCCTCATTTCGAGGTACCCCGAGGGGGAATCTGAAGGCTAAAAAAGAAATTTAACTTCAATGTTAGTAACATCAAATTATGCATTACAGATTTAATTGAAATGAGTCACAACTAATTTTGAAACTAATAATTCTGTTCCAACTTAATTAAAAATTCATCGAAATTTTGCTGTTTATCACAATTATTTTCATTAATATTACTGTCCATAAACAATTTTTTCATCATAAAAAATATATATGTAATAATGCAAACTAGTTTTACGCGAATTTTCTAATAATTTATTTAATATAAAAATTGTTAAAATATTTTCACAACATAATTCATTGTTGAAGTGGAGCTTGTCCCGTTTTTAATATTTCACTCTTGCTTTCAACCATTGTTGATGATCCAGAATTGAATATTTTATTTATTTTGAATTTATTTCATTGAACAAGTTTCAACATAAGGCAGGCTTTAAATAAAATTTTTGAAATTTTGTTGCGCTTTCAGTTCAGAATTAATTTTAAAATTAAGATATGTAGGAAAATTTATTAACTGATCGCATTTTCAAAATCTGCCCCATTTTCTTGTAATATTATTAAAATTTGTAAAGATATTGATCGGAAATTAGATAAATGCGTAGTGTAATAAATATAACGGTATAAAATTTTTAGAAGCTTAATTATATTTATAAAATATTGAAGTTTAAAGAAAGTAAAGAAATCCAAATTACAAAAATTATTTAAATGAAATTTTTAGTTACTTTTAATCCTGGAGAACCAACTAGTCACTTAAGGTAGCTTAATGAATAAAATTATTTGGTATCAAACAAATCTATTATTACATCAGGTTACCAATATATCTAGATATAAATAAAAAGGAATCAGTTGTTAGAATTTTTTTCTAACATTACTAATAAATGAAATTTTAATTTATTTAAATCATTTCATTTAATTTATTATTAAGAACTGAGAACACCAAAATATGTATTTCTATAAAACAACAACAACAACACAAAAATGTATAACATTTAAAGACTTTAATATATTTAGAAGTTAATAAAATAATTATTGAAACGTGTTTTTTTATAAATATCAAATATTTATGATGAATGTCTGAATATAAAATGGTGAAGTATTGGTAAAGCAAACAACTATGTGTTTTTCTTCGGAATTTTATTGTTATATCTATATTTAAATGTAATAATGATTACATTTTTCTAGAAAAATCACTGTTGAGACAAAAAGAAATTTGAAATGCTTAATTGAAAATAAATATTTAATAGATATCGTCTGAAAATATTTATCAAGTATTTTTACGATTTTCGTAAAGATCTGGCGAATATGAAGAATTTCTTTTTATCGTCTGAAAATAAACTTGTTTAAAATGAGAAGTTTTTTTCGCTCTGTTAATTTTCCAAAATGGTGAATGTTATAGAACAAAAAACATTCTTAATTTTATTTTTGCAATGAAATTTCTGCTATAAAGGAATTGAAAAAAATGTGTCGCAAAAAAGATTTTATACACTTCATTATAAAAAAATATTGTTTATCAAAAACAACATTATTTGATTGTTATAAAAAAGGTCGTGAATTAATCTTAGATGATCTGTGATCTAAGAGACCATTTTATTTCGATTAATCGTAAAATCAAGAGAATTGTTGTTTCGTGATAGTCATCTTGACAATAAGACACATTATTGAACGAGTTACTATATCATTTGGCTCCTGTCCAACAATTTAAAAAGATAATTTCAGATGCGACATGCCACTTTTCGTGTTGTTCCAAAAATGCTGAAATTATTCCAAAACAACAATGCCATGGAATAACCAAAATAATGCTTTCCAAAATGTATTATACTTGGCAATAAAACTTTTAAATATGATTTTGGTACAGATACAGCTCAACAACCAAGTGAATGGCGATTAGAAGTTGAGAAGACCACGCCAAAATCATGTAAACAATAAAGTAATTTTTAGCTTTTTTCTTTTACTATCGTGATGCTGTGCATTTTGATTTTCCATTGAATGGCTGAAAAAGCTATAAAAATTATATTTACGTGTTTTTTTGTGTTGGCGTGAGTTAATTTATCGAAAATGATTTTGTGAAAACACATGGTTTATGAAAAACAATTGTATTTACGTATTAGACCGTCCACCTTTATCGCCAAATTTGAAGTCGTCGCCAATGAGTTGCTAAATCGCCAATTATGGCAATCCCGTAATCAGTTGATCTTTATCGCCAAATTTAAATTCGTCGCCAATGAGTTACTAAACTAATGGCTAGCGTTGGCAAAGATGGTCTAATACGTAAGTAACAAAATAATAATACGGCAATTGCTTTCTCATATTGCTGTAATTATTTTTGAATTTTTTACAAAACATTCAACAATATATGTTTCCATATTCCTCATTTGATAAGATGCCAGGTGCTTATTTTTTATCGTTAGTTCAAACTGCCATTTTATTTATACTTATTAGATTCCCAATTACGAATTGGGATTTTTTTTTTCACTATGTACTTCAGAGGAGTTTTGTGAAAAACAAATTATTAGTCATGTTTTATGATTGGAAAAAAGATGGAAGAAGAAAGCTACAGTTGACGGAGATAAGGGTACTTACGTATTAGACCGTTGAACTTTATCGCCAAATTTGAAGTCGTCGCTAATGAGTTGTTAAACTGCCAATTATGGAAATCCCGCAATGGTGTAATCCGTTGATCTTTATAACCAAATTTAAATCCGTCGCCAATGAGTTACTAAACCGTTGGCGAAGACGGTCTAATACGTAAGTACCGAGATTAGTTTAAAGGATATGTCAAATATTTTGTTCAATACATTGATATTTTTTATTTTATATCACCATTCGGGGTTATAATTAATCATAGTTATGAGAGAAATAAACCTGAAACATTGTTTTACAAGCTACAATGTCAAATAAAAAATGAAATATAACGAAAAAAATTGTTAAAGTATCCCAGTCCTCCAGTTAAGAAAGATCTGTAATGTGATCGTCAGTGTAAACAACCCTATGTATTAAGGAATTTTAAAGAGTTAAAGTTTGAAACAAAAAATGGAAGAAAAAGTGGATATAAAAATATAAAAGGAGACAAATTATATATAACTTATTTAAACAATATAGAAAAGATATAGTTTGAAAACAAACAGCAAACGGAGATGTTTCACCATACAAAGGATTGAAAATTTCATTAAAATAACATCTGATTTCAATTACCTGATAAATAAAATCTAGATTTTTGTTATATTTAATTTTCATTTTCATTTCTTATTTTTTAAAACTAATTTTTAGAATCTGAATTTTTAAAATCTAATTTAAACTTTTAAAGGTTTTTAAAATATTGAAAAAAAGTCGAATTAAAATCGTAAACGTTATAAGGCATTTTTTTCGATATGGTGTCATTTTAAAATTTTGGCTCTAATTATATCTTTAGTTAATGGATAAATGTTACAGAATTTAAATTTTTTAAATCATGTATTGAGGTAAACAGTAGCTATTCTTCTTCTCATCTAAATTTTTATTCTTAAAATAGCTTCACAAAAATAAAAATTGGGATTTTTTTTTCACTTTTCAAACTGTTGTCATTTTTCCATAATAGTATGTTTCATTTGAAAGAAAAAGATTTAGTAGAGATAAAAAATTACCACCCTTTTATAACAATTTGTTTTTATTTTACAAAATAAAGCCATTCATTTTATAAACACATGAAAATAAAGCATTATTTGCTATATACCTGTTACTAACTTCATTCAAAATTTTGGTATTTCCTCGAAAGCCTTGATATTTTTAGTTTAAATATGTAATATAGGAATTATCTCATAAGTTATTTAATTTCCTATTTAATCCAACTAATAAATCGACATTCTATAATATGACGAATTCTGGTTAAACCAAGTATGAAGAAAAGGTTCTTATAATGATTTTATTTAGAAAAAATTACTTTGCAAGAATGCGTTTATTTTTTATAATACACACGCACAAACAATATCATAAAAAGGCCATTAATTCAAATGACTTAAAGGAAAAGGAAACATGCACAAAATACAGTTTATGCCTTTCTTATTGTATGAAATAAAATGTTGATATAGTTGTATTAACAAAATGGAAAATCTTATTTTGAATTGTACTTAAACCTCTTTTTAAAAAGCCAACTGGCGATATATTTTATATTTTGGGATCTAATCATTTGGCATTGTATAGAATGCTTAAGAAATGGTGTGACTTTGGCTTCATAATTTGTTTTAAAAGCTGTGTCTAAAAACATTTTATAGAATTATAGAATTTGTCTAAAAAACTTTTTATAGAATACCGGACTTTAAAAATTCGATGGTAACATACCAAATATATAAAAATGAATTTTTGTTTGTTAGTATTTTATACACTGCCATAACATATTGTTACGTTTTTAGCGTAGCGGGTTCGGATTGAATGGACTTTATTTGAGGACAGCACAAACAAATTTATTTACAGCTATTTACAGGTATATACAGGGTGACTTGAAAAAGTAAAACTTCAAAAAACACAATCCAGCAATAATCAGTCACTTACAGCGTAAATGCAAGTCTTACGCACAATAAACACGGTTTGCAAAACAGCTATAGTTTAGCACTCCAACAGTCAATCACAGCGAGCTCAATAATACAGCGTTTAACAGCAAACGCAAACACCGCTCACTAATAACAAGCGAAAACCCGCTAGTCCGCTAACCGATTCTCTTCCCCAAAGAGAGATTCACTGCCAAAAAGCGGCAGTCCGTTTCTTATATAGCCGGACGAAAGTACCGAGAGGCTTCGGAGATTACCGAGAGAAAACGCGGCGCAACCAGAATTGACTCGGGGTTACCAGAATATTCCTCTCGCTAAGTCAATTCGGCTGGCGCGAAGCACCTTGTGAAGCGCCGCCAACGTTTTCGCCTCCGCGCCCGTTTCGCCCGTTTGTAACAATATATTCGATTTAGTTAAACACATTCACGAAGGTTATAGGCATGGTTCAATTATTATACCTAATATATAAAAACCAACTTTTATTTGTTCGTATTTTATATGCTGCCTTATAATTTATCCGATTGTGATAAAAACTTTGCCAATTTATTGTTTTCATTTTCGCCAAACTTATAATCACAGAAGCAATTATTATTAAACATAATTTACAAAAATGAATATTTTTTCTTCATACTTTACACCCTGGCATAGCTTTATCCGATTGTGGTAAAAATTTGAGAACTTACTGCTTGAAGGTTATAGGCACAATGCAATTATTATATTTAAAGTCAAACGCACAGAATAAATATTATTCATACTTACTCTTTATATATTATTAAATTTCATTGAATGAATTCATTTTCGACAATTATATATCATTCTTTTGATCATTCCTAATTAAACAAGATAGCTATTGAAAATTTCGAACGATATTTCCAAAATTATTTCTTCTGCGGTAACAGATAACCGGGTGCTAGCAGCTACATCATAAAAATTATTCGAATATGGATAATTTTTCGAATTATTTGAAGTATCAATTTTTTTTATAAATATCTGTTTAGTGGATAGGCAGAAATTATATTTTTCTCAAAGTTGTAAAAAATAAATAAAGATTAAAATGAAATATTGTATGCATATTTCAATGCCGATTTCTGCTTGTTATGCGATTTTCTATAAATTCTACTCTATCTATACATTTTAATTTCATTTCCTTGGCTTCGTATTTTCTCTGGACGATTCCAGTTATCCTATTTGTTGAATAAAATTCATCTTACAATCAATCTCTGATCGATTCACCCAATAACAGTTATCGTATTAAAAAAAGCGACCAAATTAAAATAAAAAAAAAAAGACTAAAATGAAATCTGCTTTGCCTATTTCAATGTATCATGTCAGAACACCATTTCTTGAACTGCCAAGCATCCCGTGCTCGTGCAAGTTAAATTATATTTTTATTCATTTCAATAGTTTCAATGAATGAGTCACTTTATTGTTGTTGTGTCAAATGGCACTTGTCATGGACAAGCCCGCCGCTGAGCCCAGCAGCAGATTTAAGCCGAATGAAGCGTCTCTTGTATTTGAGTAGCGCCAACTAGGGCCAAGAGTATGACTTTGCTACACACTCACCACATTCGCTTGCACAACCTCTTTTTACAGGGGGGCACATTCTCACATCTCACAGATAGCACACAGAGGAACAACCATGCCCGAACCGGGACTCGAACCCGGGACCTCCGGAACACGAGGAAGACGCGCTACCTCTGTGGCAGCAAGCCGGCAGTCACTTTAGTATTGAAAACAATCAAAATAATTTTGTCGCATTAATTCTTTAAAAAATATCGCATTTCCTATTTATTTCATTTCACTTAACCTCGCACTCAAATTGATATTTTTCCAGGTTTTATTTGCTGTAGTCATTAACTTATTTTTTTAATCAGAGCTTTTGTAAATGCTATGGCAACCCGTCATTAAAAGCTGATTTTTTGAGAGGCTCGTGCAAATAATAAAAAATTTATTTTTCGTCTACAGATTTTTGTTGAAGCCAAAAACCTCATCCCCAAAACAACATCACGTTCTGACATCATAACAACAAAGAATTGTTCCAAAATGCTTAATTTATAAAGATATCAATACCAAATTTATATTCCATTACAAGTACAATGAAAGGATCTGGTACGACCATCAAACGATTCTCGCCAATACACACCCAAACCCACTAACCTAAGTGGGAACTCCCAGAGTTTTACATGGAAGTCTAACGATTCCTCTCCAACAGCAAAAACGCTTAAATCGAATTTCCTCTAGCCCTATAGTACTCCAGGCCCAATTCTAGTACGTGGAGAAACAAGAGAGTCGTTCGGGTGCATAATTTAGAGCACCATTCCTCCGTAATCGCTGCGAAGGGGATCTCCCGTGTAGTGCGAGAAAAATGGCCTACAAATCGGGAATGACGTAAATGGAACTTCTTCGCACCTCTTATCCGTCTAATCGCTTAAAAATTTAATGGAATTCGAAAGAATGCCCACCGAATGCTGCTTCTTGCCGCAGAATCCTGCTTTTACTTCTATTGGTGAGATGGGTTGGATAGCATAAGGGTTGGGGGGAGCTCCCATCAATTGGGGGGGGGCGATAATGTTTTTGACTCGCACGAAGAGTGGAAAAAAAGTTTATTCATTTTCATTTATTAGTAACTTTTTTTGGAATAGTTTTTAGATCCATTTATGGAAGTTATCAATAAGATAAAATAAGGGGGTGGACCTTGTTATATATTTATTAAAAACTATTTGTTTTTATTGTATAATATGATCAAGTATTTTAACTAATAATAATTTCGGTTGTATTTAAAAGAAGGCATCATTTTTTATCATGTAAAAATATGATGTTGTTATTGAGATGAGGGTTTTAGTGTTGACAAAAATCCATAGGTGAATTTTTTTTTATCTAAACGAGCATCTTAAAAAAAATCAGCTTTTAATATCGTGTTGTAACTGCATTTACAAAAGCCCCGATTAAAAAAAAGTTAATTACTACCTCAAATAAAACCTAGAAAAACAACATTCTGAGAGCGTGATTATAGGAAATGAAATAAATAAGAAATGGGATATTTTTTTAAAACAATAAATGCCGGACAAATTCTTTGGAATTGTTTGCCATACTAAAGTGACTCATTAGATGAAACAATTGAAACGAATAAAAATATAATTTAACTCGCACGAGCACGTGGTGCTTGGCCGTTCAAGGAATGATGTTCTGACATGATACATCGAAATATGCATAGCATACCTCATTTTAATCTTTTATTTTTTCATTATATTATTTATTAAACAAAAACTTTCTTTTTTTGAATCGTTTGCCATACTAAAGTGACTCATTAAATTAAACAATTAAAATGAATAAAAACTTGCACGAGCACGTGGTGCTTCGCCATTCAAGAAATCATTGATATATGCATAGCAGATTTCATTTTAATCTTTTTTTTGGAATAGTTTTTAGGCTCTTTTATGGAAGTTATCAATAAGGTAAAAATAAGTAGGTGGACCTTGTTATATATTTATTAAAAACTGTTTGTTTTTATTATATAATATGATCAAGTCTGAGTATTTTAACTAATAATAATTTCGGTTGTATTTAAAAGAGCGCAGCATCTGATCTAAAGAGAGGCTTGCTGTTTTTTGTTTTTGAGATTCTTTGAAGGCATGCATTTTATTCCTGAAAATAAGAAGCTCAAATTCTGTTTAAATTTTTATTTAAAATTCTGGGAAGCTATGCATTATTATTTGGGGAAACGAGAAATTCTAACTACACTTAATGAACTCAAATAAATTTGAAATGAAATGACTGTTTATCTAAAATTCTGGGAAGTTATGCATTACTATTTGAGGAAATGAAAAGTTTCAATTCTACTTAATGAACTCAAACATATTTGGAATAAAACGAATTGTTGTTTATATACAATTTTTTTAATAACGTTTAATCGCCAAACTTTAAAAAAATGATTGCAGCGTTATTACTCCGACATTCGAAAAGATAATTAAAAAATAATTTTAAGAAAAAATTATGGTTTTTCAGATTTCAACTTATAGATTTATATTGAATACAAATTTTACTTCATTTCATTTGGATTTTATATTAAAAAATAAATTTTAATTCATCTCTTTGGATTTTATATTAAATACAAATTTTAATTCATATCTTTGGATTTTATATTACAAATTTTACTTCACTTCGTTTGGATTTTACATTATATACAAATTTAACTCCAGTTCTTTGGATTTTATATTATATACTAATTTTACTTCAGTTTTTTGGATTTCATAATATTACAAATTTTACTTCAGTTTTTTGGATTTCATATTAAATACAAATTTTACTTCAGTTTTTTGGATTTCATATTAAATACAAATTTTAATTCAGTTTTTTAGATTTTATATTATACCCAAATTTTACTTCAGTTCTTTAAATTTTATATTAAATAGAAATCTTATTTCAGTTTATTGAATTTAATATTAAATACAAATTTTGCTTCAGTACTTGGGATTTTATATTAATACAAATTTTACTTCAGTTCTTTGGATTTTATATTAAATACAAATTTTACTTCAGTTTTTTTTGGATATTTTTGACATATCTACAAATGCCCTCCTACTTTTAAATAATAAAAACATCCGGGATAATTTTTTGATTTAAACCGGAGTCCATTGAAGATGGAATTAATAATATCATTTAGATGACTTTTGATCGCAAATTCCTGAGGGGCAAGTAATAAGTAGGATTTGTTTCAAAAGCATTCCCTATTTAATTTCATTTGAGCGTTTCGTCCAACAAAGAAAAGAAAATAATTCAATTTTGTTTGATCCCTTTCGTTCGCCAACAGTCATGGAGGACAAACCGTCAGCGAATTGCTGTTTTTTCTTCGAATTTTGTCCTCGCTTGATTGGCAGAGGTTCAACCTGAAAATGAAACTTTGTGTCAGGAAATATAAAGTAGAAAAGTGAATCCCAAACTGGGAAAGTTTAACCATTAGCAGGAACGATAAAGGGGCCATTGGTGAGATCTTCGTGTCCTAAACCTTGAAAACTTCTTTTTGTTTCGATTATTTCTATTTAATAAAGATAGCAACAAAGTAATTTAGTTTCTATTGTCGATTCCATAACTTCAATTTATCTTTCTATTTTTTTCTTCTATGGACAATTTAACTTCAGCTCTTTCGGATTTTATATTAGATACAAATTTTGATTCAGTTCTTTGCATTTTATATTAAATACAAATT
>JAOUZG010023782.1:50236-76887 GCA_026289955.1 Argiope argentata | reverse complement strand
AATTTATCAATATATATGAAATATTAATCAATTGTTCCATTAAGTTTTAGTTAATTAAAAAAATAAAATTTAATTATTTCAAAGAAAAATGTAATTTAATTAGTAATCAGAATTTATTTTAAAAACTATGTTCAATTCTTTGAAAATTCGATAGTTAATGGCGACAAATGACTGCAAAAATTAAAACAGAATAGTTTTTTTTTCATAATTTTGATCAACATCTCAATAGAATTTTAATTTCAGCAATCTAAATAATTCATAATTATTATTAATAGAAAAGTTTAAAGAATAAAGTTAATAATCAGCTTACTGACAGAAAAGAAACAGTTTTTTTCACTTAAAAGTTTTTATTACTACATATATAACTCTAGTTGAAATTAAATAAGTATGTATTATAATATAAAATTTCTTGGTATAATTGAGAAATAAAGAAATTAGTTTAGAACAAATTGAAAAAAACATCCTATTAAAGAAATATTTTCACATTAAAAATGTTTTACATATAGCTTCTTAAATAATTATAATTTATATTAATTAAAATTCCACTATTCCGTTTATAATTATTTTTGAAATGGAAAAAAAAGAGCATGAAGGCTTTTGAATTTCAGACAAAATGATGGGAAGAGATTTGATTAATCTTTTAAGAATTCCAAATAAAGAAATATTGTCACAATAAAAATATGTCCAACATAAATTTTCAGCGATAATTTTAATAAATGATAGTAAAACAAAAATATACATTAATTTCAATTTCAAAATTAATCTGTCACCAGCTAATAATAAGGAAAGAAAATAATTATAATATTTATTGGAATTCTTAAGCATTGGATTACAATAAATTTCTAATGTTCATTTCAAAAGTTGAACATAGTAAAAAGTAAAATAACTACAGTCGGCCACAAAATGAGTTGAGCACCGGTACCCAACCAGATTTTTACAAGATGCCTAAAAAGGGCTACAAATTTAATTTTATTAATTTTATTACTATCGATTTAAAAAAATGATACAAAAATAATCGATGAATAAAATTTAAACAATGTATATTTATTTATTTCATTGATACGTTACTATCAATTTAAAAACAAATGTGTCAATATACTAAATATTTATCGATTTGTTATTATCGATTACAAAAACTGATGTTAAAATTATCGATTGACGAATGTTGGAAAAATTATCAATTTCAATTTTATCGATTTAAAGATTTTGGATCCAACAATGATTATTTTAAAAATTTCAGAGCCAATAATTGTTATTTAAAGATTTCAGAGCCAATAATTGTTATTTTAAAGATTTCAGAGCCAATAATAGTTATTTTTAAAATTTCAGAGCCAACAATGATTATTTTAAAGATATCAGAACCAATAATTGTTATTTTTAAAATTTCAGAGCCAATCATTGTTATATCATTAATTTTAAAATTACTATACAATTAAATTTAAAATTATTATACAATTAAATTTAAAATTATTATGTTTATAATTTTTTTAATTAAACATTCATTCCGATAAGAGAGTATCATTGACAATATTTTTTTAAACACCAATATTGAAAGTGTAAAATATTTGAAAAATAAACTTGACTAATATTAAATGGTATATTTTTATCAAGTCAATTTATTTCAAGGTTGATTTATATTAATATTAAAAAAAATAACACTCTAGAAAGTTTTTCATAACTTTCTAGGGTGTTATCTTTTTCTTCATTTCTTTATTTACAACAATTAAATTACAATATAGAATATATACAATAAATATACAGGATAGGTGAATCTGTTATCCACGATTTTATAAATATTTTATTATAAATAAGAGTTACAATTAAAAATGACAAAAAACCTTAAGATACAAACTCTATAGTCATACTACTCCTTTGATGATTAATGCAAAACTTTTCTTCTTAAGACTGATGCTGAACATTTAACCATTCTTGCATGGAAGGGTCTGATTTAGGAATATCCAACGTCACTCGACTCTCAAATCCACACACGGGACACTTCCAACTGCACTCGTAATGAAATGCTACAAACATGCAACAGAGTCTTTGGAAATGTTGATCTTGCGTCACGACATTTTGACAAATGGCACATTTCGGCAGCTTTTGATACGTGCGATCCAATACAGTTTCAAAAGTCAAATTGTTGCATCTGCGACAGGATCTGACAGGGCTAGGTACGGGATCAGACGAGGCAAAGTTGTCGTCCTGTAACTCGGTGACTTTTACGTTACAATATTGAGAGTGCAAATAATCATATTTGCTAAAGGGTCTTGCCAATTCCCCGTAAAGATGTTTTCCTCGGTCAAACAGCGAGGCATCGTAGGGTTTCATGTCGAATAAAATCTCTTTAAAGGCAAATTGTTTGCGGGAGGATTTCATCGTGGACCTGCAATTGATGTAACAAATTTTACAATGGTGGTTCAAAGTAAAACTCACTTTGATGGAATCACGAGTCAAAGAAAGCTTTTTTATGACCTTCCAGTTGCAAATTTTGCATTGCATATCGTCCAAGAGTGTAAACAGTTCGTGTCCAGGTAAATCCAAATCCTTTTCGACATAAGTATTGCAACGAGGACACGTTTTCCGTTTAAACCCCGAAATACATTTTTCGTGAAAAGGACAACCGCAAGGCGTCCGATACGGCTGCTCCCATATCGACTTGTGGCAAATGAAACACGACATGTTGTGGCTAGGAAATGAAGAGTTGTTGAGCCAGTAGCTCGTTTATATAGGGATGCACAGTAAAGAAAAAAATTCCAAGCAAGACAAAAATTAAAATTTCAAAGCCAATAATTGTTATTTTTAAAATTTCAGAGCCAATAATTGTTATATCTAAATTTTCTGAGCCAACAATGATTATGTCATTAATTTTAAAGTTATTATACAATTAAATTTAAAATTATTATGTTTATATTTTTTTAAATTAAATATTCATTCCGATAAGAGAGTATCATTAACCATATTATTTTTAAACACCAATGTTGAAAGTGTAAAATATTTTAACAATAAAATTGACTAATATTAAATGGTATATTTTTATCAAGTCAATTTATTTCAAGGTTGATTTATATTAACATTAAAAAAAATAACACCCTAGAAAGTTTTTCATAACTTTCTAGGGTGTTATTTTTTTTTTCATTTCTTTATTTACAACAATTAAATTACAATATAGAATATATACAATAAATATACAGCATAGCTGAATCTGTTATCTTCGATTTTATAAATATTTTATTATAAATAAGAGTTACAATTAAAAATGACAAAAAACCTTAAGATACAAACCTTATACTCATACTACTCCTTTGATGATTAATGCAAAACTTTTCTTGTTAAGACACCAAACACTGACAGTCTTAACAAAAAAACATTTCACAAATGTACATGTTGCAAGTCAATTTTTACTATCAAAGTAAAATAATATAAATTTTAAAAAAATATGAAATACTTCTCTTAAAGTAAAAAATAAAATACATATAATAGAATAACCAACAAATTTATTATAGCAAAATTTTTATATACATAATAAAATTCATGATTAGTTACATTAAAAAACATTAGACAAATTATTATATACAACTGGGAATTATATAGGAAAAATATATATACAAAAAAAAAAAAAAACCGCGCACACACATTTAAAACATTATTGATTTAAAATTGGCCTTTTTCATTTCTTCTTTTTGAATAGTCAAAATTGTTTCACGGTACGAAAAGGCCTTTCTCAAACAACACTCATCTTCGGTTCCCCAAAAAGGATGATATAGTCTGTGATTATCCAAAATGGGATAATGCACGGGAAGAGTAGAACGTAAAATACAATCACACCTGTCCCAATCACACCTTCCCGAGTCGTTTTTACGGCAATCCACATTTTCCTATAACAATCATATTTAATATAAAAGGTCAACAAACCGTCTATAATTCTATCCAGGGTCGTTGAATCCATACATTTGATGATTTCACCTGGAGCTTTATAGTTGATGGAGTTGTAAGTACAATTTTCTCCATTGGGGATGTAAACTATGGAAATTTCATCCAGGTCATCATTGAGGAATTGAATAGATGAGGTAAAGACAACTTGCTCCATGGTTTCCAAAAGGTGAAAAGGAATAGGACGAGATGATGACTATTCTGTGCAGATGTGGAAAAAGATTTGTGCTAAAAGGCGATGTGCCTTCCCCTTTTATGCAGTTTTTGTTTTAAAAAAATCACGTGATGGAAAAGGATGAAAGAGATCAAAGATGTATCTAATCTAAAGTAAACAGGAAATTGAGGATGGGGTTTTCGTAACCAAAGTTGGGATAACAATGTTTATTTCGAAACTCAACCAAGGTTGAATAATGTGTTGTCAACAAATAAACTCTAACCAAGGTTGAATACATTTTTATAAACAAGATTGAAGGAAAAAACTGTGCAAAATTGTCAAATGACCCAAATGTTTATGTAATTTGTTTATTAAATCGTGTTTCAACAAAGACAGTCGCATCCTTACTTTTATTCGAAACCAATATTGCATCGATTGTAAAAACAAACGATCAATGCCAACTTAGGTAATTTTTTTAATATAAAGGGCGTGTTTAAAGTATTTTGAACCAATCGCGTTTAAAGATACTCTTATTTGCGTTAGTTTTTTTGCAATTGTTTGGACGCGTATATAAATCGGAAACTGCAGTCGGGTACATTTATTTTCCAGCTATCTTCTGTATCCTATAGTGTAGCATTCTAAATTTTGCTTTGCAAAATGTGTTACAAAATTTACGAGGATAAAATTAGGAAATTTTTCTCCTCATATAATGTTGACGAGGAGGAAGATGAAGAAATGGAACTTGAAATTGCTGAAGAGGAACCATTTATATTAGATACCACTTGCGGAAAATGTTTGCAAGAGGTAAATTTAAATGAAGAGCTATATTTCATTATGGAATGTGGATGTGTGCCTTGTTGTAAAAGTAATTGGGATATTTAAATTGGATATATAAATAATGGTTAATGGGGATATTTAAATTTCGGTCAATTACGCCCAATTTGTAAAATGGAATAAACGATAAAATACTTTTCAATTCTGTCTTATTACCATTTTCAAATTTTTTACAAAACAATTTATCGATAATTTCTTGCGTAAATTGCTCATAGGCCTTTTTACCCCCTTTTTCTGGAAAACAATTCATCCAACGATCCACAGTTTCAAAATGTCGAATCATAAAATCAAATGCGTCCCAAAATCGAAGCAACATGGCGTGTGGTGAAGTTAACGGGGTTAAATCAATAACGAAATATGTTTTATCGTTTCCATATTGTAAATGAAACGTCTCTTGAGAGACCAACGATTGAATTCGAACGTGGTCAATTAAAAGTTTAGATACACTATTACTTTGAATTGACCCGTCCTGAAGTTGCAGCAATTTGTTGGTTTTATCCATTAAATTAGACAAGTCATTGTTGTGAATAAAACATACGATTGCCCATGTATCATCAAAGGGGAAGATTAAATGACTCGTAAAAACCACCATATGGGAAACATTGGGAGGTTTTTCGATAGGCTCATAAGGATAAGGTTCACAATAAATGAGCAAATCACATTGTAAGTTTTTTGCTGAAATGTGGGATGCAGATCGAATATTGTCATCAGCTGTAGTAGGAAATGTATAATATCTTGGAATTACAATAATTTCCATTGAATTATATTTGGAACGAATTACTTCATATAATATTTCTGGGCATCTGCTCAAATTTCCAAAAACTATAGTTTTCTCACGTTCCAATATAAATTGAAAAAGTTTGGAAGGGGTATCCATCTTTATTTCACAGGTAGGGAGGTATTTTTTTTGTTGTTGTTACTATAAATTTCCCCACCCCATTTTTAAATTTTAGAAAACCCATTAAATTTGTTGCATAAATTATTTGTTTTATATAAATTTGCTGCATAATAATGTTTATAATTTTCATCTTTTGCATAAATCTCTATTATTTGAATATTTTTAAATTACAATTTTTTACGGGTGGACGGGTGGACATGATGATATTTTCTTTTCGTTTTGGAATATTTTTAAAACATTCTTGCTCGCAAATGGATGGACGGTATAATTTTTCAAATTGTAATGCAAGTTGACGAGAAATTTCTTTCAATTTTATTTTTTGATCTATTGTTAAATCTGGTTTACATTTAGTAGCTAATGCTCTTGATAATAAACTCGAATGACGTTTCTTTTTTTTTGTAATTTATATTCTTATTAAATTTAATAGTTTCGGGTATGAATAAAATTGTTTCTACCCATGCATCTACAATGGCATCGCTTTTAAAGTCTCTTTTGGTTGGCGTTTCAATTTGTAAACATTGCAACAATTCATCCAATGAATCAGCCATATTTGTAAAGATTTGTTTTTAGTGTGGAATACTTAATTTTTTTTGTTTCATGTTTTACATTCATTTGAAGAGGAATTGTATTTAGTACAATCAAAATCAGATTTACTAGAAGATGAAGAATATTCATTACAAGCGATATCAGATTCACTAGAAGATGAAGAATATTCATTATAAGCGATATCAGATTCACTACAAGATGAATTGTATTCATTACAAGGAAAATCAGATTCATTAAAACATGAACTAGATTTATTACGAGCAATGTTAGAATCAGTAAAAGATGAAGAATAACCATTTGAATATATATCAATACTGCTTTTACTAGATACGATAGAGGCATCATTGTAATCCTCCTTGACATATCCTAGTAAAAAGGGATTATTTTTATTCAGATTGAGTAAGCATTCACATTGAATAGGTTTTTCAACATTCAACATTATTAAATGTTCTCTTGCCATTTGACTGAGTGGACAATAAGACCAATGAAAACCTCTATTTAACACAATAAAAACATTATCCACTTCACGTTTAAAATAGTAAACTGGATTTTTGATAAATTCTTGACAACTGCAATCGTGAATTTCTGGGTAAACACAATCTGATAAATGCCATCCGTATTCTTCATGCCAAACGGGAAAAGTCTTTGGAGAGAAATGTCGAGCACGTATATCGAAATCCAACACATTACTTAGTGTATAAAATGTATACCATAAGTTATATTTTTCTTGCAATGTCATTGAATGTATTGATTTACTGATTTGAGGATTAACATCTTTATATTTAAACATTGTAGTACTCATTCTTTATTGTACCCAAATTATTAATAGAGCCATGAATTATGTCAAAGAAATTTTACAACTAGAACATGATTTTACCGAGAGAGAAATTGCTCAAAAATTGGGTATACCACCATCTACTGTTCATTATTGGCTTCAGAAAAGAAAACCGACAAAAAAATCGGGTCGTCAATCAAAAACTACATCTGATATTGATGAACTCATTTACAATATTTCGTCTTCGAATCCCCTTTTACCTGCTACTATGATTAAAAAACAACTCGGTATTGATGTGAGTGCTGAAACTGTTCGAAGATGGCTCAAACAATACGGATTGAAAAATAGAGCAGTTGCAACAAAACCGTTTTTACAATTTGAGCATCGACAAAAACGATTAAATTTTGCCGATAATTATATGCATTGGTATTTAGATGATTGGAAAAGTGTTATATTTGCCGATGAAAAAAATTTCAGCTCTTTGGGACATGGACCGGTTCGAGTGTGGAGACCCGATGGTCAAAGATACGCTTTTTCACATGCGCTTTAAGCGTTTTGGTGTGGTGTGAAAGTATGCAGCACTGAATATTTAATTATTTCCATATGTAATTTGTATCTTATTTTTTTATAATTTATAAAAGAGGACTGTTATAAAAAATTTATGTATTAATTACTACAATACTGAATTTACATTGCTTAATTTTGTAATTTAATAGGACCAATTCGGGGTATACATACAACTAAATAATTCACTCTAAATTTTCACGAGTGCGAGATGCCGCTAAATGGCGGTTGGATCTCGCACCCCTTGGAGGGGTACACTAATAGGTGGGAGTTAGACTCCTCACATTGATAACGGGACGTACTTCCTCTGAGAAGGGTTGTACCGTGGCCGTTAATGACACTTAGGACTTAACCATAGTTTCCGTCAGTGTTACTGTTGTGGTGATCTGGTCATTCCATTCTCGGTATTTAAATCCGTATGCCTTCGTATAGATCGGAGAGTCTAGTATGATTTACGTAGTTATAGATATCGATAATAAGATTTTTTTTTCAAAGAAGGAAAATTAGAGGAAATGTAGAAAGATTCTACGACTCAAACAAAGAAGAAAAAGGAACAATGACTACAGCAAATAAAACTTAGAAAAATGTCATTTTGAGCACACGATTATACGAATAGAAATAAATTTGCAAATATGATATTTTTTCAAACAGTAAATGCGAGACAAAGTTTTATGAATCGTTTGCAATACTAAAGTGACTCATTCAATGAAACAATTAATAATGAATAAAAATATAATTTAACTTGCACGATCACGTGGTGCTTGGCCAGTCAAGAAATGATGTTCTGACAAGATACATTGAAATAACCATAGCAGATTTCCTTTAAATCTTTTATTTTTATCTGTTTTCTCACGTGCCCAAATCATGTTTTTTTTCTTTTGACACAAAATGCTGAATAAAATTCATTTTTTTTCTGTGAAACAAATGCCACTTTTATTTCATATAGCCTACTCTGTCTGACCATAATGTATCAGTCCTCAGGATGGTTTTTAATCTCTTAAAATAATCTTGCTTCTTGCTCTTCGAGGCTTTTAAAAATTTTTCACTTACAATCCCACATGAAAATTTAAAAGAATTTCTTCATAAACTTTCAAGAAATTTAAATAATTATGAAAGAAATATTGTAAACTTTATAGAGCAATATGTTCCTGCAGTTAAGCAGTTTTACATAACTCCTTTTTACTCTAGAGCACCTCGTTTATTAAATTATTTTCTTTGATTACTCTTAACCTAATCTTTCAGGAATTCTTAATTTACTTCAAAATTCTCAATTCAAAACTGCAGTAAAACTTCTATAACATTTTCTTAACTATTCCTATTTTCATACATTATGTGAAAGAATTAAATTTCTAGAAGTTTAAGCACCAATTTCTTGTTTCGCTGATTAAGAGTGAAAAATTGTGATTTGTTATAATAAAGGTTTAAAGTCAATTTTGATTAAAATGAAAAGTTGTTTGCATACCTCTAAAGGCTGAATATAAATATTCCCGAAAAACTGTAATTGGAAATTGAGTTTTAAATTAAGTTATGGGATTAATGTTGTTTATCATTCAATAACCAATCACCTTTAAATTTTGTGAAAAATAGAAAATATTCTTTAACACGGAACATTTAAATTGTTTTAATCATGTCACAGCATGATGTTGTTTTGGGATTGAGGTTTGTGGCTTCAACAATTCCGTAGGCGAAAAATAAAAACATCCGTAGGTAAAAAATAACAATTTTATTATCTCCACTAACATCTAAAAAGATCAGCTTTTAATAACGTGATGCCATTCCATTTACAAAAGCTCTGATTTTTTAAAAAATTTAATGTCTACAAACAAATAAAACCTAGAAAAATGTCATTTTGTGAGCGTGATTATATGAAATGAAATAAATAGGAAATGGAATATTTTTTTAAACAATCAATGCGAAACAAAGCTTTTTATGATCGTTTGCAATACTAAAGTGACTCATTCGATGAAATTATTAAAATGAATGAAAATATAATTTAACTTGCACGAGCACGTGGTGCTTGGCCTGTTCAAGAAATGATGCTCTGACATGATACATAGCAGATTTCATTTTAATCTATTTTTTAAAAATATTAACATGATGAGTTAAATATTCAGTGGCATATTGTGAAGCAATATATTACTAAAGTAAGAGGAATTGGTAAAATGGTAATTAAATTTTAATTAATTAATTAAACTTTAATCATGAATTATTAATTAATTTATCAATTAACTTTAATTTATGGTATACTTGTATTATTTTTTTGTACTTTTCAAAAAATTCCCTGTCTACATACTTTCGCAAATATGCAACATTTTTTCCTTGCGTGAAAGAGAAATTCACAAATATTTTGAATGGATATTGAAAGAAAGTTCAATGATACTTACCTTTAGATGACAATTGGTGTCAAATTTGGTAAAAAAAATAAATGCTCTGTAAAGTACAAGACTTATGGTGATATATTTTTTAGAAGCCGAGTTCTGGGTCCTTTTAGAAAATTCCTTTCTCTGTTAAGAGTAACAATAAAAATGAAGAATTCGCATAAAACATTTCTAGCTGAGCTCGGTGAGAGATATTATTGTTTTCAAGTTATCGGATTTCTGCTTGTTATGCGATTTTCTATAAATTCTACGTTATCTATGCATTTTGTTTATTTTTATTTTCTTTGCTTCGTATTTTCTATGGACGATTCCAGTTATCCAGTTATCATTGTACAATTAACCGCTGACCGATTCCTCCAATAATCATTACCGTAAAAATCGTGTATAATTATGGTATAATAAAAGATTAAAATGAAATCTGCTGCATGTCTCAATGTATCACGTCAGAACATCATTTCTCGAACGGCCAAGCACCACGTGCTCGTGCAAGTTAAATTATATTTTTATTCATTTTCATTGTTTCATCAAATGAGTCTCTTTAGTATTAGCAAACGATCCGAAAAAAACTTTGTCTCGCATTTATTGTTTTTAAAAAATACCGCATTTCCTGTTTATTTCATTTCATTTAATCACCTACTCAAAATGAAATTTTTAAGGTTTTATTTGCTGTAGTCATTAACTTTTTTTTTCTAATCAGAGCTTTTGTGAATGGGATGGCAACGCGTTGTTAAAAGATGATTTTTTAAAGATGCTTGTGCAGGTAATAATTTTTTTTTTAATTTTTCGCCTACAAGTTTTGTTGACGCCACTAAACCTCATTCCTAAAACAATATCATGCTCTGACATGATAAAAAAAGATTAGAATAAAGGTTTTTAAAAGTAGGAGTGATACGATTATTAAAATTTAAAGTTTAAAAATATTTTGCTGAAGAATCTATTAAAAAATTAAATTACAAAAAGATATTTATTTGAAAATTTTAGCGATTATTAATTCCTGCAAAATAGCTAGTTAAAAGAGGTGGGTAGTAAAAACTAAAATATAATGAGAAGGTTAACAACAGTCTAACTTACTTACAATATATCAGTCAATTCCTAGATTTTTAAGGTTTCGTTTTGCCTTTCGGAATTTTTGAATAAAAATATTTGCAATGTTTGTAAAATAAAATATAATGAAAAAATTACTAATGTTCTAATTTTCATACAATATATCAGCCAATTCCTAGTGATTTCAAGTTTCGTTTTAATAAAAAAAATCAATTTTTCAAAAAAAGTTGCGGTTTGAATAAAAAAAAATTCCTTTTTTAAAATTAAATATAATGAGTAGGTTAATAACATTCTAACTTGCTTACAATATATCAACCAATTCCTAGAGAATTAAGTTTTTGTTTTGACTTTCAGAATTTTTTAAATAAAAATATTTGCATTTTTTGTAAAATAAAATAAAATGAGCAGGTTTAAATAACATTCTAACTTACTTACAATGTATCAGACGATTTCTAGAGATTTCAGGTTTCGTTTTCGACTTCAGAATTTTTGAATAAAAAATATTTGCAATTTTTTTTACTAACCAAAAGATTTTTTATTAGACAATAAAAATATTTTTACTAATTAAAAAATCGTTTGGGTTCGAGTATTTATATTTATTACAACTATAATTTTATCTAGAATTTTTTTATATTTTAATAATTAATAAAAATAATAAATAGCGGAATAACATTTGGTATTCGTAAAATGAAAACGATCGAAACCATACTTTTATAACCTTGTATGAAATTATTTTTCACATTTAAAATCACAAAGACACTGTTAGGTTAATTTTTAAAAAAATCTATTATCGCGAATTTTAAATTAGCATATGAGGACACTATTATTTTTTAAATTTTTTGCTTGTCTTAATTAATTTAAGTTATTCAGTAGTTTAAACCAGTTTAAAAAATCAATACTGGTAAATGCAGGTCAACCTTTCAAAAACGCGTCTGCTTTCAAAAAAGAGCACATAATAATAATGAAATACTTTTAAAAGCAGGTAAAAAATATATGCTATTAAAATCTATTGATGAATATTGCAATTTAAGCTTCATGCATTGCCTAGCTTGATTTCAATTTTCAATTATTCGTTGCTTATATTATCGCATGATAATAAATGAGCTTTTCAGAATTTGTTATTGTTCCTAATAGTTTGCTGTAATAATTGCTTTCAAAAATAAGAAGTTCTTTTTCCTTTTAATAATTAACAATAACCACAGTTGTAGACATGCATTTTGGTTATTTACGTATTATACCGTCTTCACCAACGATTGCCTACGGTTTAGTAACTCATTGGCGATGAATTTAAATTTGGCGATAAAGATCAATGGAGAACCATTGCTGGATTGCCATAATGGTGGTTTAGCAACTCATTGGCGACAACTTCAAATTTGGTGATCATGTTGTACGGTATAATACGTAAGTACCGCATTTTGTTTATTTTATAAACATTTGTAAAATTATTAGATAATAAGAACAGCCTTTTTACAAGAGTATTTCAAATATATAATGTTAAGCATTTTATTTTTCAGAAAAAAGTTGTATGTATATATAAGTGAATACAAAAATGGAAAGAAATTAAAAATTTACAAGATTTTTAAAATTGGTAACTATTTATTTTTTTTGATTAAAAATGCTTGCTTATTTCAGCTAAAAGACTTAATAAAGTTGCATCTCCATGAATTATATAATTGCAGTTTAGAAATTTAAAGAAAAAAAATTGAATTTATTGAAAATAATTTTTTATCATTAACCTTTAATTAAAATTATTTGCATGAATAAATTTCTTTAATTTTCATTACTAATAAAATATTAATAAATCTGTAGATTAAAAAATCTAATACTAAATTATTAACGATGGGTTATTCAAATAAAAAGCAATTTTAAAATTTATTTATAAGCTTGAATCAATCTACTGTTTATAAATGAACAGAATTCTAAGTTAATTGTTACATATTGTCAATTCGCAATAATGTTATTTTCATAACTAGATAGCGTCGTATAGCAGACATCTTATTTATATCGCCAGAATCTTTATAAACATAAATGACTTGTAAAAAGTAGCTCAGACTGACTGTAATAAATATAATAAAAGTAAAGAATATAGGCAACTTTAAATATGCAAAGGGAATAAATATATAAAAGTCATCTATTTCCTTATAACTTTTATGCTCCTTCTTATAATAATTTAGAAGCACCAGAATTTTTGAGAAAGTAATGGCAATCTTCTGTGAGGTAGATTGAACAAAAACGTGACCTACTTAAATCTTTGCCAAAAATATTTGAAGCATGCGATTCCCTTTTTTTATGAATCATCATAAAATATACATTTTTATAAAATCTCTTTTGCGAATATAAAGGAAATTTGAATTGCTTTCATCTTCTTTGCTTATATTTCGAAATACAAAGTTCACGAAAAAAAATTTATTCTAAAATATTGGTATACAACAATCAATAAATGAAATAAACGATGATTATTAATAGCATGCTGTACCCATGTAAGATTTATACGCAAAATTAATGTAAAAATTCACTTTTTTTTACATGAACTAAAAAAGTTTGGAAAGATTTTTGAATGCCAAAAACTGAATTACAATTTTGAAAATACACTAAAACATAGTTAGTAATACTTAATTTTATTCTCATTAATTGAAATAAACATAATTTTTGATTTCATGTCGTGTCAATGTAAGATTTATATGCAAAATAAATGTAGAAGTTAAATATTTTTTCATGAACTAAAAAGGAATGAACTAAAAATGTAGAAGTTAAATATTTTTTCATGAACTAAAAAGTTTGAAGGATTTTTTAACATTGAAAAACAAATTTAATGTTTCTGAAAATATACTAAATCTTAGTTAGTAATAATTAATTTTGTTCTCATTAACTGAATTAAACATAATTTTTCAATACATGCAGTACCTATATAAAATTTTTATGTAAAATAATGAATTGTATGCGAAATAAATGTAATTGTTTCATGAATTAAAAAAGTTTGGAATGATTTTTAAATAATAAATACCAAATTAAATTTTTTAAATTACACTAAATCCTAGTTATTAATATTTAATTTTGCTCTCATCAATTGAAATAAACAAAATTTTTAATTGCTTGTAGTGCCCATGTAAGATGTATATGCACAATAAATATTAAAGTTAAATGTAGGGATTTTATTTCATGAACTAAAAAAAGTTAGAAAGATTTTTAAATGCCAAAGACCTACACAAATTTTGAAAATACACTAAGGAATAGTTAGCAATAATTACTTTTGTCCTCATTAACTGAAATAAACATAATGATTTTTAATTGCATTCAGTACCCATGTAAGATTTACATGCAGAATAAATGTGGAAGTTTAATATTTTTTTTCATCAACTAATAAAGTTTGAAATGATTTTTAAATACTGAAAGAAAGAAAAACAAATTCAGTTTTAGAAAATACACTAAAGAATGGTCGTCAATAATTAATTTTGTCCTCATTAAATGAAATAAACATAATTTTAATTGCATTCAGTATTTATGTAAGATTTATATGCAAGATTAATGTAAAAATTCAATAAATTTTTATAAACTAAAACAGTTTGGAAAGATTTTTAAATGCTTTAAACCAAGTTAAGTTTTTCAAAATGTGCTAAAGCATAGTTAGCAATGATTAATTTTGTTCTCATTTACTTAAATAAACGTATTTTTTCAATACAATGCAGTACAAATATAAGATTTATACGCAAAATGAATCTAGAAATTAAATATTTATTTTCATTAATTGAAAAAGTTTGGAATAATTTTTAAATGCCGAAAACCGAATTTTTGAAACACACTAAAGAATAGTTAGCAATAATTACTCTTTTGTACTGTATAATTCAAATATATATATAAAAAAATTTCAATGCATGCAGTACCCATATAAGATTTTTATGCTAAATAAATGTAAATTAATGATTTTTATGCAAAATAAATGTAATGAAAGTTTTCATGAATTAAAAAAGTTTGGAAAGATTTTTTAATATTGAAAAACAAGTTAAAGATTTTAAATTATACTAAATTCTAGTTATTAATACTTATAACATAATGATTTTTAATTGCATACAGTACCCATGTAAGATTTACATGAAAAATAAACGTGGAAGTTAAATATTTTTTTCATCAACTAATAAAGCTTGAAATGATTTTTAAATACTGAAATACAAAATAAAGAAAAATAAATAAGTTTGTTCTTAACTCCAAAATTTTTATTTCAAAAAATATTAGAAATCAAACAAAACAATTTATTATCAACATATATTCTTATTTTTAACATTCGAAATACTCTCGGATCAGGTCCGAGATTGAATCGTCGTTTAATTTTCAAAAAATGAACTTTTTTTGTCTTGTTGTTGTGAGTCACTATATCCCGAGTTAGGAGATTCGCTAGAATTAGCTAAATGGTTATTTAACACATTTTGTTTTTGATATTGTTACCCTTAAGATGTTTTCCGTATTAATCAAGAGCGCACTTCTGTCTAGTGAAGGGCTTTTTTTTTCATATTTTTTATCATTCTCAAGAGAGCAACTCCAACTTTATTGTTTGTTGCTAGATGGAACTCTAACTTTTCTTAAGCTGTAGGATATGGTCATTTTACTATAATTATATACAAAGTATCTAGCAACTGGTAACGTTATCCTTAAATTAATGTAAAGAAAAGTGTTTTTAAAGCATATGCTCTATATTGATGATTCATTCGTATCTTTTTTCAGAGATTAAACTTTAAAATAATAAATATTAAAACTTTTTTTTTATCATGTCAGAACATGTTGTTGGAGTTAACAAAAATACGAAGGCGTTAAATTGAAATTTTATTATTTGCACGAGCATCTCAAAACATCAGCTTTTAATAATGCGTTGCCACTGTATTTACAAAAGCTCTTATTAAAAAATTAAATTAATAACTACCACAAATAAAACATACAAAAATTTCATTTTGAACATGTAAATAAATGAAATGAAATAAATAGGAAATGTGATATTTCTTTAAACAATCAATGCGGGACAAAGTTTTTTGGATCGTTTGCAATACTAAAGTGACTCATTCATTGAAACAATTAAAACGAATAAAAATATAATTTAACTTGCACGAGCACATCGGTTTTGGCCGTTCAAGAAATTATGATCTGGCATGATACATTGAAATATACATTTTAATAGATTCTTCAGCAAAATATTTTTAAACTTTAAATTTTAATAATCGTATCACTCCTACTTTTAAAAACCTTTATGCTATTTTATACATTGTACGATTAATGCCTCTAATTTTCTGCGATTTTCTTCAAAGGTCAAACTTTATATTGAGATGGGAATAATCAGACTTCAAATAAAATAAAAGAATCTTTTTTTTCTGAAATTAACACACGCATTTCATTAAATATAAGTACAAAAAGTTAGAATTCCTCTGCATGATTTTAGATGCTTTATAGAATATTATTATAATTTATGCAATATTTTGCCTTGCTCTTAGGTTGGAATGCGAATTATATTATTAAATAAAATTATTTCTCTGATTTATTATTTAGTATCTTGATCTATTTACGGAAGGATTTAATGGACTTAATAACAATTTTTTGTACTTACTTATTAAACCGTCGATCTTTATCGCCAAATTTGTATACGCCGCCAATGAGTTGCTAAACCGCCATTATCTAAAAAATTGTTCAAACCTTAATAGTCATTCGCCATTTTGTTGGTTTCATTGGCGTCGACGGTTTATCGCCAAATTTGAATCTGTCGCCAATGAGTTACTAAACTGTTGTCACCGAAGGCGTCGACGGTCTAATACTAAGTACGCAATTTTTTTTTATAGTGGTATAAACATTTACCACTGAAATTCTTTTTAATTCGACAATACTTTGATTCTAAGGAATCATATTCTGAGAAATATTCTTTAGCGGCTGACTTTTAAATAAAAAAATGTTCCTATCTTCTGCAACCAAATCTGATCAAGTTTTAAAATTGTAAATTTCTTTGTTTCAAGATAAGGCTATATTTTATTCAGGGTTAATTAGTTTGGGGGAAAAGACCTGGGCACTTATTTGTAGTATCTTCTTTTTGATGATTAATGGACTGGTCTAAAATCTCGTTTTTTATCTTATAATAATATTCAAACATTCATAGTTCAGTATAAATCGTAATTGCACGGACCGTTTTTGAGTAATGTAATTATCTCAAGAATATTTACAAAATATGAACTTCTAGAACCAAGGATATGTATAAAAATATAAAATTAATATGTCATCGGAAATTTTATAGATACAAATTTTATGAAATAATATTCTTTATTTCGCTTAGATCTTTTTTCCCAAATATAATCTATTCTAACTACTTAAAAGATATATGAGATAGGACACTATTAAAATGTATATCTTGTATGAAGAAATCGCGTTTCTCTTAAAAATTGCAAAATTACAGAATTAATTATATAGAATCTTTAAAAGTTTCGAAATTGTTTCTCTTTTGAGAAAGTTTTTTTTCTTTTTGACTTAAAACAAATAATATAAAAACATTTTTTTAAAAATTAATTCCTACTTTGCATATTAGGAAAAATGTAGGAAGTTAGGAAAGATTTTATTTTAGTTACTTTTCATGAAATAATTACAATTGTTGTTCCGATTTACAACAGAAGGACGGAAGCAGTTATTTGTGATGGTCTGAGCCCCTGAGCACCCGAATAGCGATCATATTTGACTCAGACCCCCAGTGATAACTTTCGACATAGAGAACTCTGTGACCATGTTCGAACTTGTAACACAAAGGAATAGAATCCAACGCCCTACCAACCAGGCTATCCCTACCTAACAACTACAACTACTAAAAAGAACTATTATAAAGGCAAGAAAGTTAATTTTTAATTAATTGATAAAAAATTAGTGAATTAATATTTGAAAAAACAGTATTAACGTCAAATGTCATCGACTACAAGTTTAAAAAAATTACTTGAACTTGATTGGATAAATAAAAAGTATTTTATTAAATATTGAAAATTTGAACAAGATATATATTTATGTAGGAAAAGTGTGAGATAATAGTAGGAATTAAAAAAGGCTAAAAATTATTTGTTTAAAATTTTTTTATATGCGTTTGATCTGTTTAGTTAATTTTTAATGCTTGAGGGCTGTAAAAGTAATGAAACATGATGATAAAAAATAATTCCTTTCAATTGGCATGTAATGCTCTTTGGTTAAACTTTACTTTGAGTGAAATAAAATATACTTAGAGGAGTTTTTTTTAATTAATTAGAAATAGAAACTAAGCTAATTCTTTATTATATAAATTATCATTGAAGTGATAATTTTTTTTTTAATTTTTAAGTTGTCTTGAGAGACATATTTGTATTTTAATACTTTAAAATTTTTTTACGTTTACTTGCAATAATCCCTTAATCTTTGACAAATTAATATTCTAAGTAAAATTTCAAAAACATCAGTTCGAGATGTACATTTCCACCATATAAAGTATATTTGTGCCAATTTTAATCGCCTTAGGTTTAATGGCCTAGCTTTTAGAGCGTCAACTATGCATATATAAGCAAAGAAATATGCACGCACGCACGCACGCACGCACACACACACACACACACACACACACACACACACACACACACACACTGAAATCCTTTTTCAATCATAAAACCAAAAGTTTTATTCACTTGAAAAAAAGTGCTTTTGATTTGTATTCGAAATCTTCCCAAAAGAGCTGATTGTTCATTAATTTTGAGAGTATTCTTGAAATGGAAAATTAATTTTGAAAAATAAATCATATTAAATGTCTTTGAATTCAAGTCACTACAACAGAATGCATCAAGCATTAACCTTTCATATACTGAATTATATTGCCACTAATTTTCGAACTTCATTTTTGAACCAGTAAATAAGCTTTATTGAAGAATAATCCAAGAGAACCCAAGAGAAAAATTTTAATTAATAGAAATATCTTAATTAATTAAATTAATAATTAAATTCATTTCTACGCTTAGTTTATATTAACTTCTTGTTATTTGGGTTACATTCTCCGTGTTTTTTTAGAATATGATCGGCAAAAATTGTCCAATTACGAAAAAAAAAATCCAGATTTAAATGGTGCTTGCAAGTACCATCAGTAGATAAAGGGTTAAAATGGTACCGATTACTTATTGATATTTTTTGAGTACATAATTATTTAAAGTTAGTAACTATATTATGAATTTCGAGCATCAAGCGTTAGATAAAAAAAATTTATTTTATATAGAGAACATAATATGAATTATTTTCTAGAGAAAGGACAAGCAATGAAACAGTACAGAATTTCTTCTATAAAATATAAAAAAAAGAAAAGAAAACGGTTTGTCCTTCCAATTGCAATCTCCACATACAAATACTCAGTGTCACCACTCGGGTTTATTGAAATAGAATTTCAAAAAAAAAAAATGATTTCACTTCTCGGCGCAGCGTGTGAAAATTTGCTTCTACAATTCTAAGAATTCTCCGCCACTTTCAAAGAATTCTGCTGGGAGTTTTTCATATCCTTTGGAACATTCGAACTGGGCAGTGTAAATGTTGACATTCTCCTTTGCTCGAACCTCCCCAAAACTTTCCCCATGAGAATTTTCCATTTTTCTTTCATATGTTTATTCTCGAAACTCCAGACGAACCCACCGTCCTTCTCTCCATCCCAGCAGAGGATGCAGAGGGTGGAAAATCTGATTATCCCGACCCTTGGATCACTGATTGACATACTCTGTTAATGAGGGGTGATATTTTCACACCACGGGTCGTGGTCTTCTTAAGTTAATATTGCGGATGGAATAAATCATGGTTAATTATTAAATCATTAGAATAGAAGAGTGTTAATAGAGTTAATCCTCAAAGCCTGATACTGAAGGACGTCTAAATTAATTCAGTGACATTGTTAAACGTAGATTTTAATGAAAGTAGAAAAATTAATCCTTTCGTATACTTCACGAAACAATTTTCTAAATTAAATATTTCAGTAAATCTACTGTGAAATTATTATTTTATCATTGAAAAAATAATTTAGAATGGAAAGAAAATAATAAAAAATATATGAAGTGAAATCTACGGTCACAAAATTCGAGTTATCATGCAGGATCATTATTATTTATTATCATTATTATTGTCCAAATTAATTTAAACCCTTAACCTATTAAACAAGGTTTGAAAAAAAATCCCAAGGTTTCTCCTTCTCTTTACACTCTAATGATAATTTTTTTAAAATTTAATTTTCAATTTTTCTAGTTAGAAAACAAAGTTTTGGAGATCGACCGATTTTGAGAAGAAAAAAAAAAGTAATTTCGAAGAAAAATTCACTATTACTGGAAGTTGTTATATAGTTGTTAAAATCCAATTAACATAATGCATATTTATTTTTAAATTATGTTCTAATATTTGCATTATTTTGAGAAATACAGTTATTAAGAATGAACTTATAATGTCATTAAAGAATAAATATGTTGCGTATTACAAAATTGCGATAGTTAAAATAGAAAGAGAATTAAAAAACACACACACGATAATCTTTTCTGGGTGTGATTATTATTAATTATTTAAAAGTAACAAATCGTAAACAATTGATATGAAAACGAAAATAAAATTAATAAAAATAAGTTTATCAAAGAAAAAATCGTTTGATTTTAACTTTGAATAATGTTTTAATTAAAATAAAAATAGTGGCAGCTATAAAAATGTCTGAAAAGATATCGTCTGCTAAATATCTGTTAACAGAGTTCGATTCAGATATTTACTTAAAAAGTCATTGCATACATTTTTTCGGAGATTAATTACACTTAAAAGAATATTTAAAAATAAGTTTAGATTATTTAGATTAGATTTTGCAAAATTAATTGCTTATAATGATGTAACCGAATGCGAACTGTTTCAGTTCTTTTTCAAAGTTTGATAAAAGTAAGATGTATTGCTTATAGTTTATATATTTGTATAAAAACCGTATTACTCAGAAAAGTTAAAATCTGAAAATACAGAATTCGGTATATTAATCTTCAATAAAAGTATGGATTCTTACTGAATTTTAGGAAAAAAAAATTATAAGACTCTTTGAACTTTTGAATGATTTGAATTTTTTGACACGGTTAAACATGGATTTTAGTGAAAGGTGAAAAAGGAATCCTTTTCGTATACTTCACGAAACAATATTCTAAATTAAATATTTCAATAAATTTACTGTTTAGTTATAATTTTATCATTAAAAAGAATTTTGAAAAAACACACCCAAATACTAATATACATAAATTATTCGAATAATTATGCTAAAAGGAATATTTAGAAATAATTTTAGTATTGCAAAATTAATGATGATGTGATGTAACCGAATACTAACCTTTTTAAAATTATTTTGTTTACAAAGTTTGATGAAAGTAAGATAGATTAAGTGTAGTGAATATATATGTGTAAAATATGTATTAGTCAGAAAAGTTAGAATCTAAAAATACAGAATTTGGTGTGTTGTCTATTAATAAAAGTACGGATTCTTACTGAATTTTAGAAAAATTCTCTCTGCATATTTTACCGATTTTGTACATTAATTTTCAATTTGGTTGCAAATTTTGATCTTAACCCTTTCGGCTGTCCTAGTGGCATTTGCCATCGAGGTATTAAGGTCTTAATATTTATTTCTTTTCAAACTTGATGGAGGCATTAGCCACAAATTCTTGGTTCCTATAACTGAGGTGAAAATAAGATGGTATTAAATGTGGATATTTTCTTCGTGACCCATATCACTAATTTCCACATTTTAAAAATTCAGGGCTGAAAAGGTGAACTCATTTTAGCTTTACATGCTTTTTATTTTGTAATACCTGCAAAAGTGTTAATATTATACAGTATACACCTTTGTGGACCGCCTGCTTCATCGAGATTATTACTAAAACGTCCTATTAAGTATTTTATGTAATTGGGTTTTATTAGCTTCTTTACAAAATATTTGCCAGCTGCAAAAAGTCATAGGCATAGTATTGCAGAAGCCTTACTTCATTTTGCTGATTTTGCTAAGAGTTTCTTTTATTTTCAAGCATCTGCCTTAAAATTTCCAAAAAAATTATGCTCTCTTCTATTTTTTAGTAATTTAATTTCTGATTTAAACACTGTATAAATCGGCATTTTTTTTCTTCATCTTAATATTGTAATTTAAATATAAAGTGAAATATTATACATATTCTTCTCAGAAATGAAAACATTAATCTTTGTTGCAATTAAAGATTTTAAAAGATCAAAAATTGTATATTTGATCTTTTAAAAATTATTCTTGCATTGTTGTTAATGATATATCATAGTATTTTACTTCGACCAGGGACGGATTTGTACCTAACCATTTTTGATTAGAACTCAAAATACATAAGAACAAGCCATTTACAATATTCTCTAATTTTTGAAAAATCAATTTCCTTTAAAATATACTTGGTAGCTATAATTAAAGCTTCACTTTTCCGGCTTACTGGCACAGAGATAGCGCGTCTTCCTTGTGTTCTTGGAGTCTCAGTTCAGTCATGGTTGTTTTTCTGTGTGCTACCTGCGAGATGTATGACTGTGCTCACCCCCGTAAAAAGGGGCTGTGCAAGCAAATATACTGATCGTGTAGTTAAGTGGTACTCTTGACCCTAGTTGGAGCAACTTAAAAAAAAGTTCCTTTCGGCTTAAATATGCTGCTGTATCAGCAGGCGGCTTGCCCATGGAAAGTGCCATTAGTAACAACAACAACAACATAGCTTTACTTTAAAATGGTCGTAAATGGAAAACCATTGGACTAAATGTTTTCAAACTTCTTCATAGACTAAAGGTGGTGGAATTTATGTCCCCCTTCAAAAGTTCTTAAGCTCTCTTCCAGGGGAGGGAAATGGCGATGTGGGCAATATTGTTAAGCAAAATAGGATGACCGCCGTGGCATAGTGAAAAGTTCCCGGATCGTGAGCCTTAGTTTCAGGTTCAAAACCCGATCCCACCAAAGAAACGTTGTGTTAGGCGGTCTGCTGCACGTTAAATCTGTAGGGGTCAAATGTCTTCCTGTTGGTGTAGGGTGATGTAGAGGAGGCAACTCAGCTCAGGTGCCGTCCTCGTCGTCTGACCAAGATTCAAAATTACGATGCTCGTCCCAAAATAGCCCTATTGTTGCTTTTCAACAAGATGTTATTATAACTAAAATAAGCTAAACAATTAAGCAAAATAGAGCATGAAGACATCGATTTAAAATGTGTTTAGTCTAGTCTGAAATGTGCTAGAAAATATGTTTAATACGACATCCATCTTCTTATAAAAGCAAATTAAATCACATTATTGTATTCTCAACAATAGCCCTTGGCCTATCAGGTGGAATTTTCTGCACATGTTTATATATCGCATCTTTCTGCTAAGCCAAATTATGTAGTTTGTCACCATAAACAGTGCTTTTAAGATAACACACATTTGACATGCTTTTTATTATCCCTTACAAGCGACTAAACACATTTTAAAATGATGTCGAAATGTCTTATTTGATTAACAATATTGCATACAACGTCTCTAATGGTGAATTTTTGAACCTTATTTTTAAGGAAAGGGGGTGGTGGTGGAAAAGGAATTCATATGATCTCCTTTAGACTATTACCAAGTTTGAAAACATTTGGTCCAGTATTTTTTCCTTTTATGATCATTTCAAACTTGAGCTTTAAATATAACCACCCTGTTTTTATCACTATAATTTATTGTCTGTGGAAGTTTTTAAATCTTCAGAATTTTTTTTATTATTTTCAGAATTTATATTGATTGGAAAGTTAGAATAAAAATTTTAAGATTATCGTTTCTTTCTAATTTCGCTGACATGCCATGATAGTTTTATGCTTTTTTGATTTGCAACAGCATCTGAAACCCAACGCATATTTGAAGCAACAATAAGATCATGCATACCTATATATCCAAGTAGATTTTCGTTTTGTGAAATTGTTTGTTAAGGCTAAGTATTTTTAATTATATTTATTTGCTTAGTGAACGTTGTGTGTTCCATAGATTCCATGATTAAATCGTAGATTAAACTACATAATTAGCCCAGTGTACTGACTTAAGGGCAGCGTGTCTTCCCCCTGATCTGGGCGTCCTGAGTCCCTGTTCGGGCATGGTTTCTCTGTGTTTTGTCTGTGAGATGTCAGAATAGGTCCTCCTTTATAAAGGGGGCTGTACAAGTGAATGTGATGATTGAGTAGCAAAAGTCATACTCTTGGCCCTAGTTGGCGCTACCCCAAAACAAGATACGCTGATTAGGTTTAAATCACTGACTGTCTCAGCGGGCTTGCCCATGGCAAATGCCATAAGAAACAACAACAATATCTAATTAAAATATTGATCAATCTGATCTATAAAATTGTAAACAGACCGCTTAACCGCTTAAGTTGTAAACAGACCGCTTAACAGTTTTGACTGTATGCCGTAAGTGCATCAACAACAATATCTAATTAAAAAACAACATTATCTAATATCTAACAATATCTAATTAAGAAACAACAACATCTTATTAAAATATTGATCTATCTAATCTATCTAATTGTAAACAGAAGTTAATTAAAATATTGATCTATCTGATCTATCCAATTGTAAACAGAAGTTAATTAAAATATTGATCTATCTGATCTATCCAATTGTAAACAGAAGTGTAGTTAACCGTTTAACAGTTTTGACCGTATGCCGTACGTACATCGAATTATTTAACTTTGATAGCTGTAAGCTAAAAATAAACCATTCATAATGATTATAATTCAATATGAAAATTACTACGAATACCTAGATAAGTCATATATTCAATTTATTTCTATTTGTTACAAAATACGAAAATATTCCTTACTTAGAAAGTGTAATCTTATTAGATAGTAAAGAAAATAAAACAGTTTAGTGGTTAAAATTCATAAATATTTTAGTAGGTTATTCTTTCAATCTTCTGAGAAAAAAGAAGCACCTATTTCTGATTTCTAAAAGTATTCATTGATTTTAATTTTGCTGATAGTAACTGAAAAAAATTATCAACAGAAAATTTATTTGCAGCTCATAGTCCAGGTAGAAATTTTATCAAATATATTCCAATAAGTCAAATTATAAGAATAAGTGAATAAACATTGATGAAAATAAAACAATTGTCAAGGGAATGTTAGAAGTTTTGTAGACTCAAACTTATGCATGTACCACGATTCGTGCAAAAATATTATTCTTGTAGATAAGTATTTTTACATAAATCCTTTTTCTTATAGGAGACTCTACTTTATTAAATTATTTATTTTGATTACTCCTAATCTAATTATGCAAGAATTCTGAAGTCGCCTCAAAGCACTGTGGTGACGATGACAGTAAAACTTACCTAATCCTTCTTCAAAATATTCCGGCCTTTAATCTTTTCAAGAAGAACCGAATTCCCCAAAGTTTATGCAACATTTTGTTGTTACAACAATTAGTAAGGAAAATTTGTGTTGTTTTTAATAAACGAGTTGATGTGAGGCGAAGTTCGGGTAAAAGCAAAAGCTATTTGCACATCCCTAAGTACATGTTACTTGGTTAAATGTATTAGTAGTTAATATATTCTCTCCTTATGGCTTTCTCTTATTCAATTACAACTATTAAATAACAATCTCACATTATTTTGAAAAATGAAGATAATTTTTAGTTATTTGAATTTAAAAAAAACTATGGATGTTTTGTTGATTCAATTCTTTTATTAAATTTCTATTATTAATTCACTGTCTCTATCTCCCTTTCCCTATATATATATATATATATATATATATATATATATAATATCGAAATTAGGTATTTTGTCTGTAAGAAGTCTAGGTCCAAATTAAGATTAATAAAATCCCCATCGAAGCGGACAGGTATCAGGTAGTATATGTAGGATATCCCGCATAACTATTTTAACTAACCAACATCTGCCTTCATCTTGCTTTGTTAACACCCGATGATATATGAAATACAAAGCAAGAGTAGTAATATTTAGATCATTTCCCAGAGGACGATAAATTTTAATTAGTTAAGCATTCCAGAGCAATGCCATCTATCGGTCTTTTGAAAGTCTGACCCAATTAATTTTGAGGCAGAGGTGCCACTAACTTTCGTCAAGAGAAGACGTCTGTCTTCACGCGTCAGCGATTCCCACAAAGCTCAGCGGCTACGCGGTAATATATATTTTCAGTCATAATGTTTCCCTACCTCTAACGTCCTCCTAGAGGAAATAATCTAACTTTCTGATTATTAAATACCTCCATGTTTTAATTCTTTTTAATATTTCCTTGTAAATACTCCCCCTGTAAATATTCCCCTTTAGCTCTAAATAAATTCTTTTATTTTTTCTAAAGAAGTCTCTTCATCCTTCGTTTGTATTATTTTAATTTTGGTTTAGAAACTAACCCGTAAATATTAAAAAACCCCTAGACATCACGCCACTAAAACCCAGCTATCTGAAGAGTCTAATTTTTTTAGAAGATTTATTTAGACTCCCAAATGAATTATACTGTAGAAAGCGTGCGCGTTTTGAAAACAAGTTACAAATCAATGTAA
>JAOUZG010023782.1:25991-36361 GCA_026289955.1 Argiope argentata | reverse complement strand
TTATCAAGATAAGTATAATACTATCTTAAGCAAATTTTATCAAGATAAGTATAATACTATCTTAAGCAAATTTTATCAAGATAAATATAAAGCTATCTTAGGCAAATCTCATCAAGATAAATATAAGATTATCTTATGCAAATTTTATCAAGATAAGTATAAGATTGATTATCTTAGGCAAATTTTATCGAGATGAGTATAAGACTATCTTATGCAAATTTTATCAAGATAAGTATAAGATTGATTATCTTAGGCAAATTTTATCAAGACGAGTAAAAACTTATATTAGGCAAATTTTATCAAGATAAGTATAAAATTATCTTAGGCAAATTTTATCAAGATGAGTAAAAACTTGTTTTAGGCAAATTTTATCAAGTTAAGTATAAAGTTATCTTAGTCAAATCTTATCAAGATAAGTAACAAATTATTTTAGACAAATTTTATCAAGATAAGTATAAGATTGATTATCTTAGGCAAATCTTATCAAGAAAAGTATAAAATTTTCTTTCAGGGAAAATCTTTCTAAGATTTTCCCTGAAGGTTGTTAATTCTCGTAATTATTCTAAAATTTATGACAGTAGATGGTAATTAAATGGTAATGGAATTTTCTAAACAAAACATTTGGTTTGAATTCTGCATTTAGTATCGTCTTCGAAATTCCTGTAATGTAATATCAGGATTTTAAGCAAAAATATAACTTTCTTTTACAGTTTAAAAATATGTTTTAAATTTATTACATTAAATTGTGCTATTATTGTTATTTTTAGAAAATAATTAATCAACACCTATATTCTGGAGTTGTAAATAAACATTTGACATAGAAATAGGAAAAAAAGGGGTTCAGTTGAATTTTAGTAAAATGTTTAATGTAATGTTCAATTTTAGTAAAATATAAAAAGGTGTCAAAATAGACACGATCTACACACTTCACTTCTTTTATAGTGCAGAATATATATATACATATATATATTTGAGAAAACTTTTTGGCTATTATCACCATTTTTTAAATATTCTTGAGAATATAAGGAATAATGTATTTTCTTACGTTTATAAATCGTTCAGAAGTTCATTTGCGTAGACAAATCTATTATTTCAAAATTTTACTATAAACAATTTCTACTTACAAAACTTAATGATTTTAATATTTCCACTCTTAAAGGTAAGGAAATATATAAAAAAATTATTCCAAAATTTAATTATTCTTTAGTATTCTGAGATTAAAATTTTCTTTTTCTCTGAGATGTTTAAGCGTTATTCAACCTTCTATATGTATATTACTAATGAAAAATCAAGAATAGTAGTTGAAAATTTTAAAGTATGAACTTAACAAACATATTCTTTATATTAAAAATTAATCATCCAAATAGGACTGGTAAAAACACTTAATAATTTCTTGCAATGTTTCGCATTGTTCTACATACAAAAATTCAAAATAAGCTATACACTTAAAAAAATTCATAAATTTTTAATATTTATTATCAATTTTGTAAAAAAGTGTTAAAAGGATTTCCTAATAGATCTACACACTTCACTATCAGCCTATTTCGAAGAAAAATTAATGAAAAAAAAGAAGCATTTTTTACATAATATATTAAAAGGTTGATTTTATTTAAAATTATTTTACGATGTTTAAACTTAAATTTGTAGTCTAACAATGCAAAATTTATTAACTTTCAAAATAAAGTTTTCATTGGGATAAAAATTTAATTTATTAATTATTAATTATAATATTATTAAATAATTATTTAGGGAACATATGAATCTAGTGGTTATCCAGAAAATGCAATTCTAAAATTTCAGTCAAATAAGAAATTGTAAGAAAAATATGTTCCAAAACTTTATCTCTATAAATAGAAAACAAATGAAACTTAAAAAAATAATTAGTAATTATTTTATAAAATCATTGATTGCTGTTAATAAATATGGAACAGGAATAGCATTATAACTTTATTTTCCATTCTATGACCACCATATTAAATTTTAAAACAATCCTTTAGTGAAATTAGGATTATACCCAAAAAAATCTATATGTAGGTATCCAGTGAAAAATCTCACAAGTTCAGACATAGCTTAATAAAACGTAATCGAAATACATAAAATGATAGAATTAGCAAATTTTAACAAAAGGCATTCAAGCAAAAAAAATCTTTAGAAATAAACTTCAGCAATACAAAGCATTCAAAGTGACCTGAATGAAGGTCAACGAAAAGAAAATTCACTCGATTTTTCATTCAGCTCTGAATTTTCGCTTTCATAACAAATTGAACTTTCTTGAACAAATTCTCAAACTCGAGTCTTATTAAAAATATGGCTAAGATTATCAAACATTTGGCATTCTTTTTATGAAATTTGTCTAATTCATTCCCAAATGATAGCCAAATTATTCGCCAAAATCTTCAATCATTGACCCGATATCCAATCAACATACGTTAAAGGTACCAGCAAAACTTTATTTATTGTTAAATGAATTATAATGCAATGAAACAGCATTAAAAGTTAGTAACCATAATATAAGCATAGTGAAAACATCTTAAATGGTTTATAATATCAAATTTTGAATTTCTTCATTAGAGCTATTTCCCTTTCGTGTTAAATATTATCGTAACAAGTTAGTGTCAATTGTTTATTATTTAAATTAGATTTTTAAATAATGAAATGGAAAATTGAAATATAAAACTAGAAAGAAAAATTCCTTTTTATCTGGGGCTGGAAAAGTTATCTTTTTTTAATGCATCTCACCTTAAAAGGATTTTTATAGTGAAGCAACAATTTTTATCCTAGGATAAATATTTTTTTAAAAATAACCTGCTTATCATTTGAAGATTTCATCAACAGATTTAAAATTTTTGAAATATTTCTCACAACTCAAACCTATTTGTATTTCATGCATATTAAAGCAAATGATGAACCTTATTTTTAGTTTTCAGTTGTAAAATATAAAATCGGAATCATCTTATTAGTTTCAAGATATTTATTTTTTAGAAACTCAATTTTATGTATTTATAAAAATTTTCTGAACTATTATCTTCTTGTAATAAGACTTTAAAAAAAAGATTTCATAAAATGTTGCTTATTTACCTTATGTAGCCATGGATTAAAATTGAAATAAACGAATGAATGTTGTGAAAATTCGGAAAATCAAATTTGTTTCAATTTAAGGATCTAAAAGCAAACGATATTTTTTGAGATTCTTGCTTAGTATTTTTATTTATAATCTCAATGCGTTACTAAAATTTGCTTTTTATAAGCTGATATCCGTATTTCCCAAAGAAGATTTTTAGCATAGAGAAATACTTTGACTTTTAATTTAAAAACTGATTATTTAACAGAGATGTACTTAATCTAAAATAAAATACTAGTTAAAATTACAGTTAAATATAAAAATCAAGGTTAGATTTCATATATTTTTTCTCGTGGGAAATTATATCGTAATAAAAAAAGCTTCAATTTTAAATTATAAAAAATGTTTTATGTCATAAAACCATAAATAGTTAATACAAAAAAAAGTTAGAAACAATTTTCTTTATTTACCTTTATGTTATATATTTGGGATAAAGCATTATAATTTTTGAAAAGCAAATAAAATAATTTATCAAGATTAATTAATCTGAAATATAACAACAGAATTACTGTTCAAAAATGCAATTACTTTTATTCAATTCCTACTATGAGCTCACACTCTCCTATAAATACATATATATTGTTTAAAGTTTTGATCGATCATAAAATACTTTTTATTTTTCCACTCAAGTTCAAATACATTTTCTGAAAACTTGTAGTGGTTGACATTTGATGTTAATACAGTTTTTTTTCCAAATATTGATTCATTATTTTACATTAATTAATTAAAAACTAACTTTCTCGCCTAAAATTTCCATTTCCTCTTCAAAAATAAGTAACGAATTCAGTTTGATTTTTTTCCTCACGCTAATGAGGTAAGGCTTAACATGTTTTCAGCTGATTAAGTTTATTTTCTTAATGTTTGATGCATTTAAATTTAAACATTGTTAATTAATCGATTTTTTTGCATTGATTTGGAAGAACTTTCAAATTAAAATAACACAGAATAATGAAAATTAAATTTTTTAAATTTTTTATTGCGTTACACCTACTGGTGTAGTAAATTCGTGTCTTTTGCATTGCTTCAGTTGTCAGTGAATACTCAATTGGCGTTGAAAATTCAACTCTACAGTAGTTTTTTGATGAATTATTTATAATAAGTGTAATCTTTAGGCCGTGATATCATAGTTGATAGGATGTTGGATTAGCATTGGAGACGCTACTTTGATCTTAAAACTCACTGATGTCTCAGCGATGCTTGTCAATGTTAAGTGCCACTATTAGCAACACTGCTTATTGGTGAGTAGATATCATCAAAGGTTTGACAGAATCAACAAATCTAGGGTTAAATTCATATATCAAATATCATATGTATAGCTAAACTGGGGAAGACACGCTATCCCATGGCAAGACGCCACCATATTTTATTTGAAAATTAGGACATATTTTATTATTTAACAAGAATTCATTAAGCTGACCTCCCTCCAAAAATATTTTTAAAGTTATTGACATTTTGGAATTTAGTAAGTTATTTCTAGAACATGTTTGTTCATCTTTCTATCCGTTTATACTAAAAACAAAAAAAAATATTCATAAAAAATTTGGTGTATAGATTTATGATCTGGAATGTAGATGCGTATTAAATTTTTAATTAATGCCGTCAAAGAGTTGCATATTTTTCTATTTATATAATCCTTTATATTCGAAGAATATAACATTAAATTTAGATAACTGAAATCCGATAAGCCTTTTTAGGACTGAATTTGTGGTATTAAATAAATATTTCTACAGAATAAACTAAAGGTTAATGCACAGAAATTTATAATCGTTTTTTTTTTCAGTATACAATAACTCAATATTATGGTACAGAAAATTTGAGATTAAGAATTAGTCAAGTGTCGTTCTCGTCCTTTGATTTTTGTTTATATTTACAAGCTTCATTCCAAAATAGAATTAGTGTTTCTTTCAAATGTTAGTAATATAAATAGTTTAAAGAAATCTCATTACATTATGAAATACAAAAGGTATTGCAGTAACTCAACTCAGAGATTGTATTCAGTTACTGCATGCAGTAGTTGGCAGTAGAGTGAGGATTTCCACATGAGGATATGGAATGACCTTTGCATATTTGCTGAAATCTTCTTGTATGAATTCAGAGGACGTGAACTTCCATGAGTTAAAATTTTATGTTCACACTTTATCCGTTATCAAATAAATTTTGCCACTTTTCTACTGCTATTATAGAAGAATTTCAAGGATTTTGAAAAATTGTAGTTGAGTTTTACTGTTATGTTGAAACACGCACACGCACGCACGCACGCAAATATATTAAATTACGTTCCCGCCGTATTTATAATTAAGATGAATTGTACTTATTGTTATTACAAACCCTACTATTATTATTACGCTGAAGTTTCTAATTTTTTAATTATTTCGGTATGACATCATTACGTTGCTTTCTGACGCCTTTTTTGAGACAAACAAATAAAAAATGAAATGCAATACATTTTTAGATCTTGTACCATATTTTTTTGGCTAAATAATTTTCATATCAATAAAATATATACATACTAGAATCAGTGAAATATTTTATTGTCTTGTTTATAGTACATAAATATCTATATTATTCTCTATTCTATTCTAATCTCTATTATTTTCTAAATTTTATTCCATTTTATTCTATATTCTTCTATTTTATTATTCATCTATCATAATTACAATGAAATTGTCATATTTTATTATTTTTATGAAAGTATTTCGTAGCACTTATAATAAAGAATTTTTTGAGACAACCAAATAAAAAGTGAATCGCAATGCATTAATGGGTTTTACTACCTATTAAACTAAATAATTTTCCACATAAATATAATAAATACAAACCAGAATCACAGAAATATTTTATTGTCTTGTTTATAGTACAAAATATTTATATTGTTCTTTATTCATCTATTTTATTCTACTCTCTTTTCCAACCCCTATTCTTCTATTCGGTTTATTCTATTCTCTATTCAATTCAATTCTTCTGTTTTATTCTATTCTTTATTCTACTCTACCCTCTATTCTATTCAATTCTTCTATTTTATTCTATTCTTTATTATATTCTATCCTCTATCCTATTCTTCTATTCTATCATTCATCTCTTCTATTTTACGATGAAATTGCGAACCCCTTTATTATTTCGATAAATGTATATTGCGCAGCGTTTCCGACAAACAAATAAAAAGTGAATCGCAATGCCTTAATGGGTCTTACACCCTATTAAACAAAACATTTCCCCACATAAATAGAGTATAGAATACCAGAATCATTGACATATTTTTGTCTTTTTTATAGTACATAATTATCTATATTATTCTCTTCTCTATTATTTTCTACTCTTCCATTTTACTTTATTCTACTCTTCTACTTGATTCTCTTCTCTATTCTCTTCTCACATTTTCCATTCATCTCTTCTATTATAATTGCGATGGAATTGTGAATCATTTTATTATTTCGATGAATATATTGCGTAGCTCTTCCGGCAAGGGCTTGAGACAAACAAATAAAGAGTTAAGTGCAATACATTAATGAATTTTACAATATATTAAACTAAATAACTTTCCACATAAATGTAGTATATTCATATCAGAATCATTGAAATATTTTTGTCTTGTTTATAGTAAATAAATTCCTATATCATTCTCTATATTATTTTCTAATTTATTCTATTTTACTCTTCTATTTTCTTCTATTCTTAATTCTATTTTATTTTATTTTTCTATTTTCTTCTATTCTCCATTCTATTTTATTTTATTCTATTCTTCTATTTTTGTCTATTCTCTATTCAATTTTATTTTATTCTATTCTTCTATTCTCTGTTCTATTTTATTTTATGATTTTATTCTATTCTCAATTCTATTTTATTTTCTTCTATTCTTCTATTTTATTCTATTCTTCTATTTTATTCTATTCTCTATTCTATTCTACTCTATTCTCCGTCTCGTCTATTACAATTGGGATGACATTCTGAACCCATTTATTATTTCGATGGATCTTTTGTTTTGCACTTTTCTCTATGTTTTGAGATAAAAAAAAACGAGTCGGAATGTATTGATGGGTCTTACACCATATTAAACTAATTAATTTTCCACAAAAATTCAATATGTAACAAACCAGAATCATCCAAATAATTTATTTTCTTGTTTATAGCACACGAAGAGTAAGTTTTGAAAAGGAATGCAGTGTTATTTTTATGGTTCACACAGAAAGAATAGGTTTTCCTCCAACATCTATATAATAATTAATTATGAACAGCATTTATTGAAAAAGATTCCATTTGTTAAAAGAGTCACCATTCTTATAATTGATTTTCATTTGAGACTAATAGTAAGCTTTGGAATTGTTAACTTCAGTAACAATGAAATCTAGTAGCTGAACAACAAACCTTAAGAAGAATAGCCAGAAAATAATTTTATAGGCTTCAGTTGAATTGACCGCGGGTGAAAAATAGGAAGACCAATAACGGTTCTCGAATCGATGGTGAAAGCCGAATTTAATTTGTCGCCGACTTTTATAAATAGAAACAACAGAGACAAAAAGAAGCTCAGTGAGGCTAGAAGATGAAGGTTGCACAAATAACCCTTTTATTGTCTCTGCTAATGGTAAAACTTTTCTTTTCGGGGTCTCTCTTTTTCTATTTTATTCGCCCTTTCACAAAGTTTCATTTTCAGGTGCAATCTCTATCAATCAAGTAATGACAAAACTCAACAAAAAATACAGTTCTACATGACCATTGTCCTACGAAATAGATAAAAATAAAATTGGATCATTTTCTTCTTCTCTTTTTGGTTGAAAGGCTCAAATGAAATTAAGCAATGGATTCTTCTAAATATATCTTGCCTGTTACATGTCTCCCGTTGGAATTTACTGCTAGAAAAAAGCCAGAATAAAAGAACTAAAGCCTTCTTCCCTGGTGAATTTAAAGCCAGAAATGGCCATTGATATTTTGTGATAACAAAGATCCTTTGTAACATTTAAGTATTTGAAGACCTAAAGACTTAATTTTTGTTCAATGTGTAATTTTAATTAAATTTAATGTTTGATTTTATCATATCTTTTTAGCCGATCAGGGTTTAAAAGTAAAAACAATATTTTTGAATACTTTTGATGAATTGTGAATTTTGGTTTATAATAGTTTTAAATAAAAAAAAAGAATTATCTTTTTAATTGAAAATTAGGAACATCGTTATTACGTCAGAATTTTAATTGAAAAACTGAAACATTTTTGAAAATTTTAAATTTCACTTTCAATGCATTATAAAAAATGAAATATCCAGTGATTCACCAGAAAAAATAATTGATAAATTGACTTTATTCTATATTGTTCTGAATTTTTTAAAAAAATTATATGTATGCATTTTTGTGTAAATATTTGTAAATAGTTCAATTATTTAAAATTATTTGTAATGGAATCACGCGCCAGCGAGAAAAGACCGCTCTAAGGGGATTTACAACAGATGATCACCGTATTGGACTAATTTGGCGATTTAGGTGTGTTGGCGACGTAATGAGGTCGTTAACGGTTTTTACTGCTCGCTAAAATGTGTAGTAGAAGCTAAGAAAAATATTTGTTCTTAGGAAATGTTGAAGAAATTCCCAGACTTGTCCAGAGCGAGAGAGCCATTTTTGTGCTTACCCCGCCAAATTTAGTGGGATGCTATTTAAAGGGCGCGGCTTAAGCTGGAAGAGCAGATCAGTTTGGATAACGAGCTATGTAGTTGGCTTAGCTTAAGTGAGAGTCTTTTCTTTCGGTGACTTGTGTTATATAGCTTTGCTGTTATTCAAAATTAGCGGAATAAATAGAGTTAATTCGCTGTGAATTAGTAGATTGTGTTATATTTATTTAATACCCGTTTTCGTGGACAATAAAATCTTCATCTTCGCATCGTTCTTGTATGAGAATAATCGTAGCAATGTCATGCTTATTGAGGTATAAATGATCAAGAAGGATATACCTCTTTTGGCTGGTATAGTTTGGAAATTAGGAGGGTGAGGCACCTGCTCAGATGACTAATCATCTGTCCCAAAATAACCCTAGTGTTGTTTTAAATATGGAGGTTAGTATAACTAAATGAATTGATTATACCAGTACTTTTCTTTCGTGACCTCAACACTAAAACTTTCTGATGAGTTTTCTCTTCCAACAGGTGATACACAGCAAAATTTAAGCTCACTTTTGAATTCGAAAGCTCTTCGTTAGGAGTTGGCTATTTCGTGAGACAAAAAAATGAATGGAAAAAAGGGGATGTTTACCCTCAGAAATACAGTGAAAAGGTTATTCACGGAATCGCAAGACGTAATAGTCGTTCGTTCATCTTACCTCACATCACCCCTTAGAGAAGTACAATCATCTAAATGTTCTAGACTCGGAATTTTGTAACGAGCAGTATACATTTCTCCAATTCTTTGTTAAGTTATGAGTTTGATTCTCATTCTCTTTCCCACATTTTTTAAAAAAATCTCAACACCATTTTTCAAGCTACACCCCACCTTTCGCATAATCGGGCCGCGGCAGCTTGGTGGTTTGATCTCGGCTTTAAAGACAGAGGGTTTCATGTTCAGGATTAGCTTCCACTAAAGAACTGTAAATTTCACCGAAGACCGTGGGTCTGGTGTATGTTAAATCCGTCCCGTTGTATAGTGTGGAAGTTTGGAGAGGGAAGATGCCAGTTCAGGAACCATCTTCGCCATCTGACCACAGTTGAAACATGCGTTGCTGTCCTAAATCATCCCTATTGTTGCTTTAAAACAAACCGTTAATATAACTAAACTAAACATAACGTGTACTCAAAAGTGTGTAATAACCCTGCATCTGAGAACTGACAATAGATAGAACCCTGGTACTTAACGGCTAAAGAGATAGAAGGTTTGCGAACATTTTTCTTAATAGTCACCAAAAAGAATACTGAGGAACACTGATAACAAGTCAAAAACTAGTAAAAAAAACAGCAACAGCATCTTAAATAATACAATTTGTAGTGCTAATCTTTTTTAAGTTTATAAAAAGGATAATCATAAAACTTTGAGTTAATTTTACTCTGTGAGGGTAAAGGACATGTGCATTTTGAATGAAATGGAACTATTGATGTCTGTAGTCTCGACCATGACAGGTCAGCTGTACTTTAATATTCTTTCTGGCCCTCCACATGCATTCATGTCCTGTGTATATTCTGACAGACGTGGGCGATTCCGACAAGACAATGCACCATCCCACAGGTTTACAGTAGCTACCTAGTGCCTTGAGGAGCATTCTTCTGAATTTCTTTCCCTCT
>JAOUZG010023782.1:7360-23974 GCA_026289955.1 Argiope argentata | reverse complement strand
AATATGCAAAATTACTCGGATAAGATATTACTCGGAATTAATTGTTACAAAATTCAGAGAAAAGTTTTCAGTAATTAGAAAGGTTTAAAATAAAGTATTTAAGGATTGTTATTAAACATAGAAAAATATTTTGATGAATTCAGAAAATGATAGCCGCTTTCATTGCTGAACGTAAATTGATAAAGATGAATAGTTTCGTTGTAGAATTCTTTATATTTATGGCCACTTTTAAATCACAGAAGCAATTATTTTAGTATACAAAAAATTACTTACTTATCTTTAATTGTATGCGATATATTGAAAGAATTTTTTAGTATCCATTCTATAAAACATAAATTGTTGAATAATATTATTTGAAATATAAATATGATATTCAATTAATTTAATATCACAGCTATTATTCAATATTAATTTTTTTTTTATTTTCAGTCCTTATATTTTCCTAAACGAACAAATTTTCCTTTAAACAGAATATATTTTATTAATAGGATTTTTATCTTATTCTGTTTTAAATTAACATTCAAACATTAGGGAATAAAACAGTATTAAAGAGGCATACTTGGCAAAGAGGAATAATGCTTCTAAAATATAGTTATTTACATACCTACAGTAGATGGAGGATTAGAAAACTTTGTTGGGGATAATATAAAAAAACTTTGTTGGGGATAATATAAAAAAACTAATTGAAGAGTTAATTAACCATTAATCCTGGTAAAAATGATGGCGACTAACAATAGCTAATATAAAACAGAAGAGAAACTTTCTAAAAAAGCAAAAAATCTGATATTTAAAAAAAATTCTTTTCTTATGAAAAAGATATTTACGTAATCTCTTTAAACTATTTTATTATAAGCTTTAAATAAATTATCCCCTTGTTCTATTTTTGCAGTTTTTTATTATAATGTTTCCTCGAGTGTGTGCAAATAAAAGCCTTTAATTAATTTCCATATAAATAAATTTTATACATGTCACAAGACAAAATAAGTGTCTTTAAAATCCCTTCATTTAATTCTTAAATACATCTTTCACTATTAATTGAAAAAAAATCCTTTTAAAAGATAATATCTTTGCAAATTTAATGAAGAATGTTCAAGATTATAAGCTAAAAATTATATTTTTTCTTCGCAGGAGAAAACGTATAGAAATAGAATTTTAATTAATTCATTTAAACCAATTTGTTCTGAGTATAAATAAAAGACTAAGCCTTCTTCTTCACTATATAATGAATGGAAAATTTTAAAATTTGAAAAAGGCTTTGAGAAAAATTAATGAGCTTTGAATATTGAATGATATCATACTTATTGATAAAACACATTTTTAAAATTGTTTGTTGAAAAGTGATTTGAATTTTTCTATAATTAGGAGATAGTAATCATAGGGTTTTACCGTGAAATTACTCTACGTGTACAATAAGATGGCAATGATAAAATTTGTTTGTAATTTGGAATAGCCGCATCTTTTCGTTTATTTGTCAGAAAAGAAAAACTTCTTTAGGTAAAAATAAAAGGTTGATTTATCTAATTTCCGTTTTATTTTAAGAATAAAACACAAATTAGATTTTTTTAGCTAACAGTATTTGATTTCTTGCTAAAAAAAGAAAGAAAGAAAGAAAGAAAGAAAGAAAGAGAGCGAGAGCGAGAGAGCATTATTTTTAAGAGTAAAGGAAATCTACTGCTACATTTTATATATTATCTTATTAAGCCAATGCAAATAAAAAAAGATTAAAATGAAATCTGCTATGCATATTTCAATGTATCATGTCAGAACATCATTTCTTGAACGGCCAAGCACCACGTGCTCGTGCGAGTTAAATTATATTTTTATTCATTTTCATTGTTTCATTGAATTAGTCACTTTAGTATTGCAAATGATCAAAGAAAATTTGCCTCGCATTTATTGTTTAAAAAATATCCCGCTTCCTATTTATTTCATTTCATATAATCACGCTCTGAAAACAACATTTTCTTAGGTTTTATTTGATGTAGTCATCAACTAATGTTTTTAAATCAGAGCTTTTGTAGATGCAATGGCAACGCGTTATTAAAATTATTATATTTTTTGGGATGCTCGTGAAGTTAATAAAATTTCAGATTTCCTTCTACATATTTTTTTTTAATTTTTCGACTACGGATTTTTAACTCCACAAACCTCATCCCCAAAATAACATCCTGTTCTGACATGATAAAAACCAGAAAAGATTTTTCTCTTACACAGAAGAAGAAAGAAGTTCAACTAACCCAATATGGCATGAAATACGGGCTCTCTTTCTACAGAAAATGCGATAAAATAAATAATCATGAAAAATAAATTATTTATTAAGTAACATTTTAAATTAAAATTTATAAATACAAAAGAACGAGATAATTGTAATACTTTTTTATTACGTGCGTATATTCTAAATATTTCTTATGCACATTTTGAATAGAGTATATTTCAAAATTGTTGCTTTTAAACGCTTTTAAATGTTATAAGTCATGTTAGAGATTATAGAGTTATTGAGAAAAAAATTGTATGAGAACTATATAACAATATATAACCTTCCGATAAGAACTCAATACCATTACTCAATATCATATGATATTTATTGAGGCATGAAAGATAGAAAAATATAATGGGCAGTCTAGACATATAACCTGAATTGTTTTCCTGATAATCTAAAAGGAAGCAAAATTGCTGAATAATGGAGCAACAATGTTCATGAACTCTCTTAATCAAAGCATTATATTTCATATTGATTTAAAATATTCCATCAATCAAATTATTAGAATGTAGTCTTTTAACAGCAGAAAAATAAAGAAATCTTTCTTTTTTTAGAAGAATATATATATTTTTTATTTAAAATTCGTTTTTAAGTGAAAATGCATAATTCAAATTTTTTGGTTGTTTTAAGTTTCTCTTTTCTAATAGTTGTTCTAAAAATATAAAATAAATTTTAAAATAAAATCCTAAATAGAATAATTATAAATATATCAAAATATACATAAATGTTCAAAAAATATTTTATGCTATATAGGCGTGATTAATAATTTATAAAGGGAGTCTCGATATTAAAGCACGATTTGAGTTTGTCAGTGTTCAAGTAGTAAGACGTTGGAAACCTAATTTAATAAATCATTTGATGGCTGATAGTTTAAAATTATTAAAATTGGAGCGCTATGTGATAAAATAACATATTTTCATTACTAAACAATGCTTTGATAATAATGAAAGTCTGGTGGTCTCAACTCAAGAATTTGAAAATTCGCCACCTAGATAATGTGATTTAATATCATAAGATTTATTTTAATGGAATTGTTTGAAATAAAGGTGTTTGCCACCCAGTCTTCTAACACGTGGGCATTGAAGGTGTAAATTCAACGCAGAATGAATGGAAGCCCCATTTATACAAAATAGTCATGGGAAATTTCAACAAATAGTTCATATGTGCAAGCAAAGCAATGGAGATTATTTGCTTTATGTGTTATTCCATACATAACACCATCCCGTGTACTTTAAGACTGAAAAAAATAAAATTTAAAGTAATGAAAACTGTATATTCTTTTTAATCCAGATTTTGCGTTAACATGTTATTAACCATGTAACGCTCTATTTTTTCAAACTTTAAAATATCAACTACAAAATGTTTTATTTTAAAAATATCGTTACAAATCTATAATTTTGCTTTCTAGCACAAAAACTGAAACATGAGGACAATCCTTTTACGATCAGCCCGGTCACGTGTTCAGCGGGAGAAACGCGTCAATGATCTCAGAGCTTGGCGAAATACTTGGCAATCATTTGGTGACAAAATGGATGTTGCTGGAATTTTTGAGACTTTAACGATCCATCCAATAGAAATTGAGATTAGCCCTGATTAGCCTAGAAAGTTCTCGGCCAGCATCCCGGGAACAAGAAAGATCAGCATTCTCAAGCTGTGTTAAATTGAGCCAGGAAGCGGAGTTGGAGTACAGGACAAGCAAATAGTCTATAAGAGGGTATTGAATCACCAGCGGTGTAGCAGTGTTGAGTGGAACTCAAGCGAGAACTTGTGTGCTGAGTCCTTTTGTCTACTGGAGAAGCAATAGACAAAAGGACTCAGCATACAATGGATGACAAAATGGATATTGCTGGAATCTGAAAATTTTAACGATCCATCCAATAAAAAATGAGGTAAGCCTTGATTAGCCTAGAAAGTTATCTGCCTGTATCCAGGGAGAAAGAAAGATCGGTACTCTCAAGCTATGGTGAATTGAACCGGAACCGGAGTTGGAGTACAGGACAAGCAATGTCCTGTACTACCAACTGGACAAGCAATTCAAGAGGGTATTGAAGCCCCGGCGGTGTAGCAATGTTGTGTGGAATTCAAGCGAGTGCTTAACTGCTGCGTGCCGAGTCCTTTTGTCTACTGGAGAAGTAGCGTCGTGTCGTGTGTGGAGCATCTAGTCGTGTGGTAGTAAGTTGGCAGCTAAAGTAAGGAGATAGTGAGAAATTCAGCAGTTTGGAGAAGCCGTGAAGCGAAACTCTGAGGATCTCCTTCTCTGATGGATTCTGTCTGGCCGCTTTGTGTTCTGCGATAGATTTCCACTTGTGGTCTACTGTCTGTTGTTGTGTGCTGCTGTGTGTTCGTCTAGGCAGAACATATTTGTCATCTGTGTATTCGTGTTATAGTCTTCGTATCAAATAAACGTCTTTGTTATTTTCTACTGAGACTTGGTGATTGTCACACTACAAACGAATACTGTGATTCTTAACATTATGGTTGCCAATACTTTACAGCATGAATGGGGGCAAATTCAAATACTGCTTTAATTTGTTAATTATTTAATTTTGGGTGGCCTTTTACAGTATCATGATTTATGTCGATTGAAACTATTTTGGAATATAAGAAAAGTTTTTTTGGGGGGGGGAATAAAAACAACAACTAATGACAGATTTAGCAATATATTTACTAACGTATCATCGTAAAATTTGATATTATTTTTTTTAATTCGTGTGTTTTCTAAAAGTGTGATTTAAAACTTTCCTCATTCCTTTAAAAATGAATTGGCGTAGAATTTTAATTAAGAGATGGTGGCGTGAGATCATTGCCATCAAATCATAACAAATACTTTTCAGAAATCTGTAATTAGTGAAATATATAAAGTATAGCCCCACTTTTAATATTTAATGAAAATGCTAACGGGGTAAGGTAGATTTATTCAATTTGCAAACAATTATCCTTACCTTTGCTATTCTTAGCAAACACTGAAAATTGTTTACACTTTATCAAGTGAATCCATCCTAATAAATGAAACGATTCAAAGCTAAACGGAAATTCTCATGATGAATTTTAATTTGAAAGATTCTAATTCGAGAATGTGATATTGCTTTCACAAATCTTTTTCAACGACATTAATTTGGTGCTTACCTTGCTGTAGAACAAATAAAAGGAATCAAACTGCAAGAATCTGGATAATCATTCCCAGCGATGAAATCGTACGAAACCAAATAAATCTATTACACATCCTTATAATTCGTAACAGATTTGGGTATTTCAATGCATCAGCAATAATTAATTGGAAAATTCCGGAGAATTAAATAAACGGGCGAAGTATTTTCATTCCCCTAATCGAAAAGTCGAATCTATGCGGCCCTAGGGGGACAAACGCGATATCATTGCAATTCAAACACCGGAAGCGAGTTTATCCAAACACAATATTTATTTGTAGGAGAGCTTCGAGGGGGCTTTCTATCAGTCTATTTCGAGTCAGGAGGCCGACTTTTGAATACCCCGGATCCTTGTAAAATTCAATGGTACCCAAATCTTATTACAAAGTCAAAAATGATTTCCCATTTTCTTGGTGGGAAAGAGGCAAAAATATAAAGATTTATCTTGTGTGGTGGAGCCGCTTCTCGTATAAATCCATGGCTAAACAACCCTGATGGAATCCTCGACGAAGTCGACAGTATTAGTGATTGTGTGAGGAATGCCAAGCCGGGGAGAGCCGCCATTTTTGGTCAAAGGAAAAGTGAAAATAAATTCGGGTATGTTAAAATGCATAATTATTTGTTTAGAATTAAAAAAAAGGTCCTTTATTATAAGTAAGCAGTTTATATAATAAATGAAGGAAATAAGTTAGGTTTAAAAGTAAAGTAAATATTCCATACATAGCTGATATCTCATATAATTTTCAATAAAATATCAAATATTGAAAGCTTACCCAAAAGCAAATGATAAGTCATTTTTTGACTATTAGTTTAAATATATCACTCCTTTATAGGCAATAGAAACTATCTCATAAGGTGATAAATAAAGTAAATATTCCATAAATAGATAATATCTAATATAATTTTCAAATAAAATATCAAATATTGATAGCTTACCCGAAAGCAGATAAAAATATAAAGTAAATATTCCATAAATAGCTAATATGTAATAAAATTTTCAAATAAACAATCAAATATTGATAGCTTACCGGTCAGCAAATGATGTCATTTCTTAACTATTAGTTTAAATAAATCACTCTTTTATAGGCAATAGAAACTATCTCATAAGGTGACAAATAAAATAAATAATCCATAAAAAGATCATATCTAAAATAATTTAAAAATAAACTATCAAATATTGATAGCTTACCCGACAGCAAGTAAAAAATAAAGTAAATATTCCATAAATAGCTAATATCTAATATAATGTTCGAATAAAATATCAAATATTGATAGCTTACCCGAAAGCAAGTAAAAAAAGTAAATATTTTATAAATAGCTAAAATCTAATATAATTTTCAAATAAAATATCAAATATTGATAGTTTACCCGACAGTAGATAAAAAATAAAATATTTCCATAAATAGCTAATATCTATTATAAATTTCAAATAAAATATCAAATATTGTTAGTTTGCCCGACAGCAGATAAAAAATAAAGAAAATATTCAATAAATAGCTAATATCTAATATAATTTTCAAATAAAATATTAATAAATATTGATAGCGTACCCGGCAGAAAATGATAAGTCAATTCTTAACTATTAGTTTAGTTAAATTATTCCTTTATAGGCAATAGAAACCATCTCATAAGGTGACAGATAAAGTAAATATTCAAAAAATACATAATATCTAATATAATTTTGAAATAAAATATTCAATATTTATAGCTTACCCGACAACAAATGATAAGTCATTTCCTAACTATTAGTTTAGATAAATCAATTCTTTATAGGAAATATAAACTATTTCATAAGGTAACAATAAAGTACATAATCCATAAATAACAGTGTTGTTGTGACTAATGGCATTTGCCGTGGACACGCCACCGCTGATACCATCAGCAGATGTTAAGCCTAAGAAATGCGTCTCTTTGTTTTACAAGTAGCGCCCTCTCGGCCTAAGAGTACGACTTATCTACACATACGTCACAACCCTTTTTAGGAGGCGGATTTCATTCATGCATATTCATTCATTCATCCCAGATCGTAATTTAAACCTGGAACAGAGAACGATCACCTCACCCCAGTGGTATTAGTCTCGATATGGAGGGCTTTGCAACCATGAAGAGATTTAACGAGCGCCAGTCGCCACACACTCGGGGAATCTTTTGGCCGGTAAGTTTCGAACTCGTAATCTAAGGAGTACGAGTCCAACGCTCTACCAACCAGGCCATACCGGCTCTGATAAATAAGTAATATCCAATATGATTTTCAAATACCACATCAACACAATGATAGCCTACTTGACAACAGATAAGTAATTTATTAACAATTACATTAGATAAATCCCTCCTTTATAGGCAATACATAAGCTATTTCATCAGGTGACAAATAAAGTAAATAATACATAAATAGCTAATATCTAATATAATTTTCAAATACAACATCAAACATTAATAGCTTACCTGATAACAAATTATAAATAATTTTTTAACAATTAGATTAGATTATAAGCAATAGAAACTATCTCATAAAGAGACAAATTATATAAAAAAATCCATAAATAATTGATATCTAAGATAACTTTCAAACACGACATCAAGCCTTGATACTTACCCGAAAACTAATGACAATAAATTTCTTATCAATTATATTAGATAAGTCACTCCTTTATAGTCAATAAAAACTATCTCATAAGGTGACACGCTAAACTTTGGCACCTTCCAAATTTGAATATATATATATATATATATATATATATTTATATATATATATATATATATACCTGCCAAAAGTAATAGCTTTTTTCATACATGCTTTATAGTCTATGTTTATCATTGGGTTTTTGAATAAAAGTAAATGAAATTGAATGTAGACTATTCGTAAAAATATGTATTTAAAGGTTAATTCTCTTGCTGTTCTCTCGAATTTTGGATATTTTCCTTTGTTTTCCGACTCATTAGAATAAACAAAGAGGAAAAATCCAACAAATAAACATTTGCAATGCGTTTTTAACGTTTAAAAGTTGTAAAATGTGGGAGAACGCCAGAAGCATGTTACGCCATACTAGTACACATTTTACTTGAAAGCGATAGACACTTTATGGACGACGAATAGGTTAAAAAGGATATGAGAAATCCTCGTGAAAGGAAATCATCGAAGTTCGAGCTGTAAATAAGGGTCTTTTATAGCAAGTAAATATTACCAGTTAAACAAAATTATTTCATATAAAAGGAATAAATATTTTATTTCTTCAAAGTGCTTGTTTTTAATAATATTTGGAAATGTGATGTGATGAGCTAATTTTCACGATTATAATATCCTTCTATGAGGTGTGGAAAATAGATAAATTTTGAATAAATTTACTTTAAAGCAAACAAATTATGAGTACAGATTAAAAAATGCAGTAGGTTTATTTTTATTTTAACACACATAATATAAAAAAATATAAAAAAGTATTGCTAGTAAGTGTGCAAATACATTGAAATTTTAAGAAGTGCAAGATGTTTTGCTTATAAGAAAAAGCTTCTAAAATTACATGGGAGCCCGAAAAAAAAATACTTTTAACTGAGACATCATATTTGCACATTCACAAAATTTAATAGGATTGCAGTTAAAAATATTTATACACGCATGGACAAATTTTAAAAAAAATCCACCATGTTTTGAAAAAAAAAAAACTGTGCATATTTTCGTCTGAGGGTTTCTTCCAATGATTATTTTATAAAATTTTAGGCTTCCTACATATTACTCTATGATTAGAAAAATATTCTGTAATGTTTTATTTTTAAAACAAAAATATTTTTTAAGATACACATTTTTTCAGAAGTCTTATTTTAATTTCATTAAATATCCTTTTTTTAAACTACACAAGGAAAAGCTTTACAATACTGAGGAGCAATAAAACCAAAGTTATAATTAAACAGCTTTATACTTGAAAATTCTGAAATAACTATAAAATATAGATATTTCCATAAAAAATTTCATACAATACAAAATATTTTTTGAAATAAATATTTGTTTCAAGATCTTCTAAGAATCAAGAAAATTCCTGAAAAATGTCTTGATCAAAATAAATACTGTAAGCATCTCACACGATATAAACCTCTTAATAAATAACTTTTTAATGAAATTCCTAATAATTTTGATCAGAAATATATGAATGTTTTTCTAATAATATTCATAATGATTTAATTTCCTTATGGTATTATTTTTAACAACTCTCGGAATTTTCGACAAATTTTTTTAAATAAAAAATCGTCTGCATTTTAATAAATGAATAAAACTTGTTTTACAAAAATATTTAACTACATTTTTTATTATCTTTTATTCCATAATGTATTATTATAATTGTTATGAACTCTTGTAATATATTTTCTTTAAATTAAAATACTAGATGTTATTTATGAAGTGAAAACTTTAAATAATTTGTTTGCATTTAAATTCTGAAAAAATATAATATCCTTTATCCACATGAATAACAAAACAAAACAGAATTTCTAATACTGAAGTACAATAGGAGGCAAGTTAGAAAATATTTAAAGAATTATATTATTACAAGTTTAAAGTTATAAAAAGAAAATAAGTCAATTCAAATAAAATCAGTAAAGATAAATCTATACATTAAATTCATCTTGATTTTCAAAATAATTACAGTCAAGATCCTTCTACTGAATGATATAATCATAAATAATAATACCATGTTTAATATGCTAACTTTGTAGCTCAAAAATTATTAGGAATGCTGAAATAATAAACAGAGGATTTTGTGATGCTTTGTTACCAATGAAATGTGTGTTCAAGGATAACAAGACAACAGAAAACTTTTTATCACTCATTATGCAATTTTAAAATCATAAATATTATCATAAAAATAAGATTAATATATCATAAATATAATAATAAGCTAAATATTAATATCATATTCAAGAGGCTAACTTTGTAGTTCGAAAATTATTTTGAATGGTGAAATAATAAACAGAGGATTTTGTGATGCTTTGTTACCAATGAAATGTGTGTTAAAAGATAACAGAACAACAAAAAACTTCTTATCATTCATTGTACAGTTTAAAGTCCACAGGAAATATACGAATAAAAATGAAGTTATTGAAATTTGGTGGATTGAAATAATGTATAAAATAATAAATTAAAAAATTGAAATTTTAATATCTACACGAGCATCTAAAAAAAATCGGCTTTTAAAATAAATTAAAATGATATCTGCTACGTATATTTCCATGTATCATGTCGGAACATTATTTCTTGAACGGTCAAGCACCACGTGCTCTTGCAAGTTAAATTACATTTATATTCATTTTAATTACTTTATTGAATGAGTCATTTTAGTAATACAAACGATCCAAAAAAACTTTGCCTCGCATTTATTGTTTGAAAAAATATCCCATTTCCTATTTATTTCATTTCATAAAATCACGTGCTCAAAATGACATTTTTCTAGGTTTTATTTGTGGTAGTCATTAAATTATTTTTTAAATCAGAGCTTTTGTAAATGCGATGGCAACGTGTTATTAAAAGCTGATTTTTTGATATGCTCATGCAGATAATAAAAAGTTAATGTTTTGCCTACAGTTTTTTTATTCCTATATTCCAAACCCTTTGTATGCGATAAAAAAATGGAAGATCTAGTACAACATTTCATGTTTACAAACATGAAGCAAATTAAATGAAATAAAGTTGCTTAGCAAAAATAATTATATAAGTCATTTAGAAACAAATATGATAGTTGAAGAACTTGCTTAAAAATTATAACCAAGATTTTTTGCTCTGCATCATTAATGTAATTAAGATTAAAATAATGCAATTATGATAATAATTGTAAATATGAGATTATCCTAAGAAGAAAGAATTAGAAAATTCAGAAGAAATTTTTCATTGAATATAAATAGTTCGAGCCTTAATGAAAATGTCACCACCTTTAAGAAACAATTAAAAATTACGAAAATAACTCATTATAAAAATTTAGTTAAAATGAATTAGTAATTTTTTATAGAGCTGCATTATTATAATCTCAAATTAAACGTAATTTTCCAATAGTTTAGAATTTTATTAAATAATGTTATTGAATATAATAATAATAATGAAAATAATTCTTTTAGTTAAAAAAATATTTGGAAAATTTTTAAACTAATACATTTTCTGTCACTATATTACACATCAATTTATTTTCAAAATGATCATGATTTCCACCATCAAATATTTTTATAAGCTATGAATAAAAAATAAACTTAAATTATCGGTTATTTATAAAAAAAATCCCTGTGTTGCTTCCTCTTTTTTTAAAAAAAAATACTAGAAATTTATTCAAACCAAATTTCCTTGCCGTAGGGAAAAATCTCATCACTTTTTCCCTCTGAAAGAATGACCATCATTTTGCAATTCAAGTAGGTCATTGAATGATATCAGCTTACAAAAAGATGACCACCCTAATAATTTAGGGTTTGAATCCCAAGAGGCCATTTTTGTCCACTTTCCGTATCTTTATACATTTTTTGTCCATTATCCATATTTATATATTTAATTATGCATTAGTATGTATTCTTAATTACACTACTGTGATAAAAAAGAATCCAAAATAGAAGATTAAAATGAAATCTGCTATTCATATTTCGATGTATGATGTCAGAACTTCATTTCTTGACCGGCCAAGCACCACGTACTCGTGCGAGTTAAATTATATTTTTATTCATTTTAATGGTTTCATCGAATGAGTCACTTTAGAATTGCAAACAATCCAAAAAAACTTTGTCTCGTATTTGTTGTTTAAAAAGAATACCTATTTATTTCATTTCATATAATCACGTGTTCAAAACGACATTTTTCTAGGTTTTATTTGCTGTAGTCATTAACTTATTTTTTTAAAAAAATCAGAGCTTTTGTAAATGCGATGGCAAAGGGTTATTGAAAGCTGATTTTTTCAGATGCTTGTGCAGATAATAATATTTCAATTTTTCGCCTACGGATTTTCTTATTTTTTTTCCTACAGATTTTTTGTTGAAGCTCCTTCCCAAAATAACATCATGTTTTGACATGATAATAAAATTCATTTTGAGAAGCAAAAATATTTTCAAGGCAGTACACAGTAGCAAAGTCATAAAAATAGAAACTGATTTTGTATTCTTATCCATTGTAATAATGTCACTATAATCATGGTTGAAATTAAGGTGCAAAGAACGTTTTTGTACTTGAATACCAACAAACTATCAATATGCAAATTGACGCTGTCTTTAACTTCTTTTTCAAATTATATTCGGTTTCATACTATCATATAAAATTCGGTCTATTCTGTTTTATATTATCATATACAACCTAAATTTTTTTTGAATATTTTCAAACTCTATCATTCGTTGATCCATTTTATTTCATTTCGCATAATCAGGGGCTCAAAATGACATTTTTCTTGGTTTTATTTGCTGTAGTCATCAACTTAATTTTTTAATCAGAGCTTTTGTAAATGCAATGGCAACACTTTATTAAAAGTTGATTTTTTTGAGATGCTAGTGCAGATAACAAAATTTTTATTTTTCATCTACGGAATTAATTGATGCAATAAACCTCATCCCCAAAACAACACCATAATCTGAAATGATAAAAAGTTAGAAACGGGAATGAATTTCACCTTATCAGAGTACTTCATTTATTAATCAGTAGTAGAATCAATTTAAAAAGAAGTTTTTTTATATACAGGTAAACATCTATAAACACCAAAGGATAATTATTCTTTACTTTTGAGGTTTTTATATTCATAAAAATGTCGTTTGCAAATAAAGAAATCTTCGGAAATTTCTGTGAAATTACAATCTGATTTTAAGTCTGAGTATGCTAATCATGTAACCTAAATCATGCTTCGCGGTTGTTTTTCTTTTTTCTTTTACATATATATTTTTTTCAGTCCTTCTCAAAAATAAAAATTTGAAAAAAAAAAATCTCTTTTAAAGGAAATATAAGAAATAAGCGACACATGTTTTTTGATTAATGTAAATGTTCTTCCTCATCTTAATATTTGCTTTCTCGTTTTTATAGCTTTCAATAAACCATCCCAAAACAAGCTGGTTGCAAAAAAATTATGCTAAATTGAAATCTAAGTATTTTATGAAGAAAATAAACGAAACGTATCGCCAGTTTTTAGAATAAATTATTAATGAAAAGTTTTCTATCGGCGGTATAATGTAAGTGGATTTATTTGAAAAAATCAAACATTTTTAGATTGTTCTTGCTGATATTACCAAACGATAATATTTTTACTCGATGTGGTATATACCCTAAGCAAAAATAAATGCATATTTTTAATGCAGAATGTGATTGAATTTGCATTCCATTGAAATTCATATAAATATGAAATTTAGTGATATACCATTGGAATTGATATGAATATGAAATTTAGTGAGATACCATTGAAATTGATATAAATATGAAATTTAGTGAGATACCATTGAAATTGATATAAATATGAAATTTAGTGAGATACCATTGAAATTGATATAAATATGAAATTTAGTGATGTATCGAAATTGGTATAAATATGAAATTTAGTGATATATCGAAATTGATATAAATATGAAATTTAGATATACCATTGAAATTGATATAAATATGAAATTTAGTGAAATGCCATTGAAATTGATATAAATATGAAATTTAGTGATATACCATTGAAATTGATATAAATATGAAATTTAGATATACCATTGAAATTGACATAAATATGAAATTTAGTAATATACCATTGAAATTGATATAAATAGGAAATTTAGTGATTTACTATTGAAATTGATTTAAATAGGAAATTTAGTGATGTACCATTGAAATTGACTTAATTATGAAATTTAGTAATATTCCTCTGAAATTGATATAAATATAAAATTTAGTGATATATCATTGAAATTGATATAAATATGAAATTTAGTGATATACCATTGAAATTGATGTAAATATGAAATTTAGAGATATATCATTAAAACATATAAATATCAAATTTAGTATTATACTGTTTTACGATTTTATGATTTAAAAAATATAAATATAATTTTTTTAGTGTAACTTTGAAACGGTTCAAATGATTTAGATGAATTTCATACTTAGGTAAGGTTTTGTTTTTTTAGTAAATTTATATAGGTGTTTAGCCGGCGTGCTAGTATAGAGGAAGCACATCTTCCCCGTGATCTGGGCATTCTGGGTTCATGTCCCGATTCGGGCATGGTTGCTCTTCCGTGTGCTATCTGTGAAGCGTGTGACTGTGTCCCCCTGTAAAAAGGGCCTGTGCAAGCGAATGTGATGAGTGAGTAGCAAAAGTCGTGCTCTTGGCTCTATTTGGCTCTACTGCAAAACAAGAGACGCTGATTAGGCTTAAATCGCTGTTTACCTTAAAGAGCTTATCCATGGCAAGTGCCATAAGAAACAACAACATATAGGTGCTTTTTTTTTCAGGAAAAACAGAATTGTGCACAAAAAATTGCCATTTTTTTTAAAAAAAATTAACTATTAGAAGTATATTATTCAATTTCCGTTTCGCAGTGTGGGCTTTGCAATACAATGGTCAGAATAACAATAATAATCTTTATGATATGGTTTCTTGGTTTATGCGTTTTATTTAGTTATTTATAAGGTAAACAAAAAAGTTCTTGCCATTTTTATTGACCGATAGAACATGAAATACAAACAGCGTAACCTGTTGTTAGTCTTCGAAGTATTCACCATCGGCATCCAGCACCTTCTGCCAACGTGTCTACAGTTGTTCAATCCCCTTGCGGTAAAACTCGGGGGTGTGGGATGAAAAGAAGTCCGTGAGAGCTTAACACGCGTCTGCTTCATTGGCGAAGGATTTACCACGAAGATGATTGTCCAGGGAAAGGAAGAGGTGGTAATCCGATGGGGCAAGGTCAGGTGAGTAAGGAAGATGGCACAAAGTCTACCAACCAAGTCGCTGTATCGTATTCCTGGCCACCCACGCGACATGCAGTCTTCCGTTATCATTCAATAACAGTACATTTTTGCGATTAACCAGTGCTGGTTCCTTCTGATGCAATATATCTGTTGTACACGTTCCAATTGCTGAGAGTACAGGTCCCCAGTGACCGTTTGCCCCGTTGGTAGGCCTGTGGTCATCTTGTTCGAGCTTTATCACAGAGGAACAAATGTCCCGACCTGAATTTTTGTAACCTATGCCTTGCCGTAGGTTAATTGACAGCACTATCCCCACACGCTTGACATATTCGGCGACTTGATGCAGCGGCTGATAAGCCCACTTTGAAACCGTGAAGTAAACAACAACGAACGGGCTCCTCCGATGCGTCCATTTCGCTTCGCTACTGTACGAGTTCCGATGGATGAATGGGTGCAGTGGACCTGCGTTTATAACAACTGATATTCCTACTCCCGACTGACGGCTTCTCACACACGTCTTGCACGAATCTGCATACTTATTCTCACTTCTCTCAATGGAAACACGAAAACAGAAAATTTTTCATACTTATTCTCGTTTTTTCAAATGGAAACACACAACCTTTTTCTGTTTACCTTGTATATTTAACGTTATTATTAGTATTATTATTTTACTTTTAAGCTTGCATATATAAGTGCCTTTATTGAAGGAATATTTTCCTGGAATCTTACTTTCACCATTTCTTGCTCTTGAAGTTAAGCTTTAATTCCAAGTAAAAAAAAACCTTTAAAAGTTTATTAAAATCGTGCTTAATACATAGACTTATCCAGAAAGTTTAGCCGAATCTTGAATAAAAACGATTGGGTTTTCCCTTCGACATAAAATAAATTTCTGCTATATAAGAATAAAATGTTTTTGAAAAATTTAATAAAATCATGAGAATAATTAAACTAAACAATTCCTGAAAAGATAGTTTTTTAATTTTTCACTTAAAAAATCACTTATAAAAATTATCAATTATTATTTATCAAATTTAAATATATAAAAATAAAATTCAGCTAAATTTTTATTATGCTAAATTTTGTAATTCAAATTCCAAAATTTATATTACAATTCAATTTAAAACTAATTCAAATTACATAATACACAGACACACACACACACATACGCACACGCACACACACGATTCAATTTACAATTAATTCACATTTATAATTCTCTCGCTTGGTTTTACAATATTATTTTTCCTAGTTTGGAGTATATGTTTTTTGAAATTATGTGAAACACACACACACACACACACACACACACACACACACACACACACACA
>JAOUZG010023781.1:2500-10879 GCA_026289955.1 Argiope argentata | reverse complement strand
AACAATTTCTGATTCTATTATTCTTAGCAACAGAGCACTTAGTTCAGAATGTTATTGCATCCATTGTTACATAAACAATATAAAAAACAACAATGAAGTACACTGTTTACAAGTAACAAATACTATAGATAAGTAAGACCATTCAAATGGCTTCTTTAACAAGGTGTGCTGATTTTTGTTTCATCAAAGAATAATTGTGATACGAAGTAAGCGTATTTCAAATTATGTTTACTATGATTTACACACATGTAAACAAAGAAGTTTTTCAAAAATTCATTCACTGTTCATGTCACTGCTATATACTTATTGTAATCAAACTTACAATGATGTTTCTTTAAAAATGAACTGCCATGCATGTTATAGTACACTGTATCCAAGTTTTTGTTTACATTAAAGATATTAATTGAATTTTATTCGTTTTAATGCAAACTTGACCTTTTCCAACCTAGAATAATACTCATTGTTACATGTTAACTGACTATTTTTATCAAATTAAATAGCTTGCATTTAAAATATTTTTTAATACAATGACTTTCTGCATAAGGATTATTAGTTGAATATTGAATTTGAACATGACATGTCTTTTCATATTTTAAATAATGTACACACACTATGGTATAGAATAGGATTTGTTGTTTCTTTGTACTGAACTGCATTATTATTGAATGTAAAGACGCAAGTATCTTCTAATAAAGTGTTTTTAATTTTAATGGCACAAGGTGTTATGTTATTTGCTGTATTAAAAGGATATTATAGTGTGGTTAATGGATTTCATGTTATCAAATGTATCATTCACACATTTGTGGGTAGAAAAATGTTACGAGGATTCCTCGCTAACCAACAACATGCACTTACCACTGCTTGTATGAAGCAAAATAATAAATATAATATATCTTAAATAGTACTTACATTGATAAAAGAATGAATCGCATTCATAATTTTATTAACAAGAAGCATAATAAATGTAATTGACACATAAAATTTTAAGGCTTCAACGTAGAATGTTTCTCATCGCTGTATGTTTACATATCATTATCACCAAATATAAGATCTTGCAATTGAAAAATATATTTAATGTTCATTAAAAGGATAGTGAAATGAATAGTTATACAGAACATAATATTTTTTTTTCATGTGTAATGCCATAATATCATGTTAGTTGTGTAAATGCATTATGTTTAACAATAAAATTATCAAGGTCATTGTAATAAACTGAACTTATATTGAATTTAGAACTGAATAATAAAAATACTTATATAGAAATTGTTTAGGTTAGAAACAATGTAGTATTCAAAGGATTTCTATTTAGTTTGTGTACATAGAACATACCCTAAAAGTTTTTTTCATAGCAATGGTATGTTATAGGAAATGTAAATAATTCAATATACAATATACTTTTTAATATAAAAATTTGTAAGACTCATTTTTTTCTGAATAACAAGTACATTTGAAACTATTTTACAGTATATAAATGAATAGAACTTCTAAATATATGTGATTGTTTTATGCGCAGACTTTATTCGACAAAGGGTATTCATAAACTTGTAAATAATGATATAATGTTTTTTGGACATTATAAGTCTTTAGCGCAACAATAATATTAATTAATGGCAATTACAATGTATGTTAATGCGTAACATTAATGAGAGAACAAACCTTTAATGCACCACTCTTTACATCTGTACAACTTGCATGCGGTTACTATTTAACAGATTACAAATACATTGTTGCATATAACACTGACTGTACAAATTTTTTCTTAATTATTCCAAGTTATTCTTACAAATAATCTAAAATAATTTGTAAGAATAACTTGGATTATTGAGGAACATTTCAGATTCTGTGGATTAGAAGTTGCACATTACATATAATAATATTAATAACTGAAACATCTGAAGAAATGTTTCCATTGTAAATATTGTTATGCACTAAAGACAATTTTAAGTAAATAGTTTACTGATGTATGCATTGAATTTAAAAGATTTTACACTGTATTTAACACAATATAAGTTTGTCATTGCACTTCATACAATGTTTACATTAAGGATTTCAAAAATAAATGACTTCAATTGAAGAAGGCATAATATACAAACTACATCAATATTAGGGAAAGGTTGCAATTAATGTGTAAGGTAAAATTTAACATTCATTTTAAGCTTAAAATTATATAATTTATAGTAAGATAACTTGTATGAACAAGTAATGAGCATCTATGGGATGAATCGTCAAGCTGTATGTAGGTTATTGACATAATATAAGTGTTTCACTGCATTTCCAGCATCATTAAAGAGAAACAATTTGCAATATAACTATCTTTTGGCCATTTCACATAATATTAAAAGTTAAAATGGAAACATTTGATGTAGTTTAAGATGAAGCATTTTTTGATGAAGTTATACAAAGCACTGTAACTACATTGTGTATACATCTTAGAATTTAACAATAACAAGATAAAACATTGCATTTAAACAACATTTACAAAAATGGTTATAATTAAATTGAAAGGCAACATCGTTTGTATTTGACATAATTCAAGGACTTCAAAACATTTTAAACAGCATTTTACTGTGCAAACCACTTGCAACATTAGGAATAAATTCAAATTGAGTGTACTGTGTAAGGTATCATTTAAAGATTAAAATAAAATTATTTCTAGTGAAATAACTAGTATCAACAAGTAATGAGCATCTATGGGATGAATCATCAACCTGTATGTTGGTAATTAACATAATATAAGTGTTTCAACTGCATATCCAGCAACATTAAACATAAACAACTTGCAATATAATAATCTTGTGGCACTTCACATGATATTAACAGTTAAAATGGAAACATTTAACATGGTTGAAGCTTATTTCAAGTGAAGCATTCTTTGAATTGTACTTGGGAGAAAGCACTGTTACTGAAGTGTGTTATACATCATAGCATTTCACATTAACAAGATAAAACATTGTATGTAAACAACATTCACAAAAATGGTTATAACTATATTGAAAGGCAACATTGTTTGTAGTTGACATAATTTAAGGATTTCAATATAATTTAAACAACATTTCACTGTAAAAACAACTTGCAACATTAGGAATAAGTTCAAATTGAGTCTATATGATTTGAGTATGAAACTGTGCATCATAATACAGATACTTAATGCAGAATTTTTTCAAGAAATTAATTGTAAACATGAAATGCATGTTGAATACAGTTGTCGACAACATTTTTAAGCAGTAATGTGTTCAATATTGACACCATATAAGTGTGTATAAAGTAGCACTATTACACTTTCTTTTAAGACAGCTTTCTTTCTAATATAAAAACTTATAATAACTAGAGTCTCAATTCTACAATTTGTATGTATGAATTTAACATAATATAAGGTTTTCACTCAACATTTATTTAAAAAAAAGTTGCAATAAGGGATTAACATTTCATAATGAATAAACATGAAGCTAAATAGCAGCATTATGTTAGAAACTTGAGGGATTTATGAAGAGAAATAAGTATATCTTTACACAAAATACAGTAACAAATAAAACTTTTATGCAAAAAATATGTAGTTTATATAAAGCATATGTTTGCATATAGTTTACTATAATGATTTAACACAACCTTTACATGAAATATTTAACATTAGTGAAAGAATAAAACTAAACTATTTGTACAATACCTGAATGACAACAAGTAACCATAAATGTTCGAATTTAAAGGTTATATGAAGAAATTAATTTACACTGAAGCTTTGATTCAATAATATGCTTAATTTAACTTTCTGTAAGTACTTATTTGTATGTTACATAGAAAATTAATTAGTAAATGTTAGAATTTGCTAATTGTACACTATTAAAAGAATGAATGAGGCACATTACACATTATAAGAAGAATATAACACAACTTATTCATGTATTCACACATAATTGACCTACTTTGAAGTTCATATAAAGCATATATCAACATTTGAAACTTTTACTTCACTAATGTCACATTATTTACACAAAATTAAGTTATAAATGAGAATAACTTAAAAGAACAGGTGAATTCTTTCTGCGAATGCTTATAAAGATGAACTTTAAAAGTCATTTAACTTAATTTGAGTGTATATCTGTTTACAAAGTATGAATACGTACAAATTTAGGTCACTGACCTACTTTCAAGGTCATATAAAGAATTAAATAGTATTAAATGTTTTCGGAAACTAAATTAACATAAATTCCATTTCTAAATAAGAATACCTAATGAAAAAGCATATAAATGTGAATTTAATAACTTAATTTAAGTGAATGAAAACTATTTATGTGTTTTTAAAGCAGTATTTCAGCAAAATAAACATAATGAAACGTATATAGAAGTTACATTGCATTTAAAAATAAGATTTATATACATTTAAGAAATATTTAGTAAAAATCATTAAAAGAAGGTAATTAGAATAATGAAGATATACAATGAAAATGATGGAGCTAGAATTTCGGCAAAGTCCGAATCGGAACACGCGATCAGTGTTGAATACATGCCGGCTATTTGTTTCAACCGCCCACCAAGAGAGAAGTCGCGATTTTCTTCAAAGTCCACTCACCGGAAACAGCGCTGTTTGCTACGCCGCGGAGGTTCGGCGAAACGTGTTGCCAGTGCACAATTTTTCTACTTTTCCTCCGCGGCGAAGCGATCCCCCCCGCACGTTTGTAGGCGAAGCGCGCGCGACTCGCAATCACGTGCGTAACACCGGCGATCGTCCGTAGCCCTATATGAGTAGCAGGTGATCGCTGGTGACAGTGGTCGAAAGCGAGACAGAACACGATTCGATTGTGTCGTAATCTCGTGAACCCGCTCGAGGACTCGGCAACGGGATTGGATTGCTAGTACCGGTTGGCTACCTCCGGGAAAGTGGTCCTCTAACGGTGACGGCAGGTCTGTGGTGCTTTAGCGGATCGGTTTTCGATTCGCGACTGGCCGAATGGACGTTGCCTCCGGGACCGAGGGTTACCTCTGCTGCTCGACTCACAGGCATCCGTGGGTGGTTTTATGTATATAAATACTGCCTATCGGGGCCGCTTCCAAACTATCTCAGCCTCTCTGCGAGCGGCTCGGCCCCCGTGCCGTTGACGCGACGAGCAGAACCGTACTTAAAGGAATTGATTGGTTTTCTGCACCTGTGTCCCACGCACGGTGTATCTCGATGCCTCCGCACTCGCCCCGCGGCGCTGAAGCCGTCGGGGAAGTCGTGAGTGTCGAAACCTCTGTAGAATGCACGGGGAATACGTAAAAATGCGAGACTGACCGAGGGATCCTCCGTCGAGAGGCTTCCCCCGCGACCGCAACGGTCGCGACTCGTTGGTTGTACGGATTCGGAGTGCATTCCGAACTTTCAAAAAATATTGAAAGTTACCTGGTTGATCCTGCCAGTAGTCATATGCTTGTCTCAAAGATTAAGCCATGCATGTCTAAGTACATGCCGTATTAAGGCGAAACCGCGAATGGCTCATTAAATCAGTTATGGTTCCTTGGATCGTACCTTACTACTTGGATAACTGTGGCAATTCTAGAGCTAATACATGCAGCAGAGCTCCGACCTTCGGGAACGAGCGCTTTTATTAGACCAAAACCCATCGGGCCTCGTGTCCGTCTCTTGTGGTGACTCTGTATAACTTTGGGCTGATCGCACGGGCTCGTCCCGGCGACGTATCTTTCAAGTGTCTGCCTTATCAACTGTCGATGGTAGGTTACGCGCCTACCATGGTCGTAACGGGTGACGGGGAATCAGGGTTCGATTCCGGAGAGGGAGCCTGAGAAACGGCTACCACATCCAAGGAAGGCAGCAGGCGCGCAAATTACCCACTCCCAGCACGGGGAGGTAGTGACGAAAAATAACAATACGGGACTCTTTTGAGACCCCGTAATTGGAATGAGTACACTCTAAATCCTTTAACGAGGATCCATTGGAGAGCAAGTCTGGTGCCAGCAGTCGCGGTAATTCCAGCTCCAATAGCGTATATTAAAGTTGTTGCGGTTAAAAAGCTCGTAGTTGGATCTCAGCTCCGGCCGGACGGTCCGCCTACCGGTGGTTACTGTTCGCTGCCGAGCGTTCAGGGGATCTGGCTCGATGATCTTTGCCGGTTGTCGGGTCGGCTTCTCACGTTTACTTTGAAAAAATTAGAGTGCTCAAAGCAGGCGCGACGCCTGAATAATTGTGCATGGAATAATGGAATAGGACCTCGGTTCTATTTTGTTGGTTTTCGGAACACGAGGTAATGATTAAGAGGGACAGACGGGGGCATTCGTATTGCGACGCTAGAGGTGAAATTCTTGGACCGTCGCAAGACGAACTACTGCGAAAGCATTTGCCAAGAATGTTTCCATTAATCAAGAACGAAAGTTAGAGGTTCGAAGGCGATCAGATACCGCCCTAGTTCTAACCATAAACGATGCCAGCCAGCGATCCGGCTGTGTTCCTCAAATGACACGCCGGGCAGCTTCCGGGAAACCAAAGCTTTTGGGTTCCGGGGGAAGTATGGTTGCAAAGCTGAAACTTAAAGGAATTGACGGAAGGGCACCACCAGAAATGGAGCCTGCGGCTTAATTTGACTCAACACGGGAAAACTTACCCGGCCCGGACACAGGAAGGATTGACAGATTAAGAGCTCTTTCTTGATTCTGTGGGTGGTGGTGCATGGCCGTTCTTAGTTGGTGGGGCGACTTGTCTGGTTAATTCCGATAACGAACGAGACTCTAGCCTACTAAATAGACGATCCCATCCTCTTGTAGTGGGACGTTCTTCTTAGAGGGACAAGCGGCGTTTAGCCGCACGAGACAGAGCAATAACAGGTCTGGGATGCCCTTAGATGTCCGGGGCCGCACGCGCGCTACATTGAAGGAATCAGCGTGTGCTTTCCCTGCCCGAGAGGGCTGGGTAACCCGTTGAACCTCCTTCGTGCTGGGGATTGGAAAATGTAATTGATTCCATGAACGAGGAATTCCCAGTAAGCACGAGTCATCAGCTCGTGTTGATTACGTCCCTGCCCTTTGTCCACACCGCCCGTCGCTACTACCGATTGAATGATTTAGTGAGGTCTTCGGACTGGCGCTCGGATTGGCCTTCGCGGTCGAGCCGGTGTGCCGGAAAGATGACCAAACTTGATCATTTAGAGGAAGTAAAAGTCGTAACAAGGTTTTCGTAGGTGAACCTGCGAAAGGATCATTATCGTATTTATTAAAATACGAAACGAGGAGCATTTATGTTCCTTGCCGGTGCTGGTTCCCACGCGACTCGGGGAACGAAGCGCTAAAATTCGAACTATTTGGTGCCTACTATGGGTGTGCCTGTTCTATCCCCGGCTCTCGACTTGAGCAAGAGGGGGGTCCCACTATGGGGCTAGGCTTGAAGAGATGTGCCTCTGTGCACACCGCCCCGTGGCATCGCTCCCTTCAGTGGGAGTGTCTTGAACTTTATCTCGAACGCACTACGACCTTTCCGAAAGGATTGGCCATAACCAAAAAGTACAACTCTGAGCAGTGGATCACTCGGCTCACGGGTCGATGAAGAACGCAGCCAGCTGCGAGATTTGGTGTGAATTGCAGGACACATTGAGCACTGATTTTTCGAACGCACATTGCGGCCTCGGGTCCTACCCGGGGCCTCGCCTGTCTGAGGGTCGGATAAGACTTGCAAAGGAAATACTATTTTTCCAATTGGCCGCATCGGGTACCCAGTGTATTCGTCGGCTCAAGTCTGCCTAGGATCCTCCCCGGTCGAGAAAGCAAAGCCCTAGTGCATGCTCGTCGCTCGGAGAAGACGGACCACGTTTCTCCACGAAGACGAGACGGCTTAATGCTTAGAAGAGACCGAATATGGGGAGCCTTTCCTACTAAGCTGAGAGCTTAGAAATGCATTTTAATTAACGACCTCAGATCAGACGAGATGACCCGCTGAATTTAAGCATATAAATAAGCGGAGGAAAAGAAACCAACAGGGATTCCCTGAGTAACGGCGAGCGAAAAGGGAAGAGCCCAGCGCCGAAGCCCCCTCTCGAGAGGGAGCCGGGCCATGTGGCGTTTAGGAGTGAGCGTGCCGGAGGTCGACTCTGCAGCAAGTCCCCCTGACCGGGGCTGTTACCCAGAGTGGGTGCGAGGCCCATAGCTGCTAGGTCGCCGCCGGATGCGATCTCCTTGGAGTCGGGTTGCTTGGGAGTGCAGCCCTAATCGGGTGGTAAACTCCACCTAAGGCTAAATACGGCCGTGAGACCGATAGCAAACAAGTACCGTGAGGGAAAGTTGCAAAGAACTTTGAAGAGAGAGTTCAAGAGTACGTGAAACTGCTCAGAGGCAAACGGGTGGGCCCTCGAAATCCTGTGGCGGGAGGATTCAGTCTCGCGGGGCGGACGTGCGATCGGA
>JAOUZG010023779.1:0-18128 GCA_026289955.1 Argiope argentata | reverse complement strand
AATTATAGTAATTAAAATAGTGTTTAGTCATGCCTAGGATAGCTATAAGTCTATCACTTTCAGTGTATTCTAACCCAAAAGTCAAGAATTGCATTCCGATCTCGAATATAATGTAATTCAGGAGAATATTATCTGTTTATTAATTTTAAATAAATGGCCACCGAATAAAAAGTCTGCAACCGAAGAGGCGACTGTATTGGGTAATGGTAAGAGGCAAAAAGACAAAGTAAATATAAATAGCCATTTAACAAAAGAATAACCGTAGTAAATTTCTTTATTATACAGCATTCAAAGGATAATATAAAATTCCTAATTTGTGCGGAAATAATCGAACTGTTATGTAGAAAATAAATACAAAATTTCTTTATAATTTTCTTATAAATCATCAGAACAGAGTTACCCTTATGTTTATATAACTTTAATATGGATGTAAGTATACAGCATATATTAATAACTGCATCAAAATAAAAAAAATCAATGGCGCCGTTTTTAAAGTTCCATAGTTTGAAAGATTTTATTTAGATAAACAAATTATCGTATTTTACTACAATTGTAAATATTTTTTATACATATCAATGGGAATTATTTCAAAACATTGCATGCCCTATTTTTTTAGTAAATATATATATTTCTTCAATAAAACGTATGTTACTTAGAATAGGATAAATCATTTAAGCATTTTTACCGGCTGTAATTGATAATAACAAATTAATCACTATTAGCATCAACATATTTAGTTCTTAAGCTCATTTTGTTATAAAATTATTTTGATGTTACATTTTTTAATATAGCTAAAATGATTAATCAAGATACTTTAATGTGACAGTTTTCATTGAAAGGGAAATTCTAAAGTCGCAAACCAGATGGCGTCTAAAAGATTCGCATTATTTAATAGAAATGCTGAAATTGATCTTTGATAAATTACATGCGTTCGTACTACTAAAGTCTGCAACAGTATTCCTTACCATGTTAATGCAGATATTTGAGGTAAATACATTTCTTTCTCTTTTACATCAAACAAAGTAAAAAAAATATTTATAGTTAAAAAATTTAAAAATTAATTTTATAGTTTTATTTCATTTGAAACCCTAGATGACTCACTACATTGAACACTACATTCATTTGAAAGAAATATGTTCACACTTTTTTGATCAAGCACATGCCTACTAAATATTCTATTAAGGAATCATCAATGAAAATCAGTAAATTAGTTATGGGAATCGTGTATTTTTCAAATTGAAAAGACATTGTCTGTTTGCAATAAAAATGTGAAAAACATTCTATAAAAGACTAATTTTTTGCAGTCTGCATTATAATTCCTTATACAATCGAAACAATATAATACATATATTCCATAAAATATGTTTAAAATGAAAATAGTATAAAACATTCATTATTTAAAAAATGCTTGGAACAAAATTTAGAAAATAATGTGACAGTAGTATTTATATAAGTCCTATACATATAAGAGTAAGTCGTCTTATATGTATAAGACTTATATAAATACAATTGTCACATTATTTTCTTAATTTTGTTCCAAATTTTTTTAAAATAATGAATGTTTTATAATATTTTTATTATAAATATTTGAATAATTCAGATCGTGTATTTTTGTTTAAAAAATGTTTTCAGGATATACAGTCTACAAAAAGAAATAAAAAAATAATGAATATAATTCGGAAAAAAATGTTATAATCATACGTAGCATATAAATGTTAAAGAAAGTTCTGCGTTTTTTGCTAATCTAAAATTTATTTTTAAATTTTAGATTAAATTTTAGCAATTTTTATATAGATAAATTGAAAAATTCAACATAAAGTATAACTGATCATATTTTACAGCAATTAGTAAAGACAAAGTGCAGATAAATGAGGTTTATCAAAACCTTGAAAATATCAGAGAAGCTATTGCTATTATTTATTTATGAACTATTTTGATGACGATAAAATTATTTTTAGACAACATTATGAAAAAAAAAACTTAATAAGCATGGAAGGTCGGAAAAAATAAACAAATATGCAACGGCAACCACAACAAAATTGCTTTCAAGTATCAATTTTGTAAAGTTTCCCAAGATTCATTTAGTTTTCTGAATAACTAATTCGAATCATCCTATAATATACAATCTGACTAAAAGTATCCGGATACCCTGTTGTTTGGACTCGGATCATCCTGAGGCCCATATTAATATGATGTTGGTTCTCCTTTTGCATCGATGACCGCCTGCACACGTCTGGGAAGACTTTCCACCAGTTTTTGATAGGTAGCTACAGGAAATGAGTTCCGAGCGTTATCAGAACTGAAGAGAGTGCTTGCAGTGAGGGTGGTCGATTAGGCTGGATAAGTAATCTGAGCTCTAATTCGTTACAAAGTTGTTCTATGGGATTTAGATCAGGGCTCTCAGAAGGCTAGTCCAGTTTTTGAATACCCATTTTGTTAAATCACGCCGGTGAAAGCCTCTGTGTGGGAGTGGAGCAGTTATCCTGCTAGAAGAAAAGGCTTTCTTCTCGTTATTTTTTTCATGCGCCAAATATATATAGTGCATTTTTTCTAAAACTGAATCTTTCTTTAGAGTGCCTTTTTGAGCTTTATACAGATATGCATTTAAATATAAATAATGTCAAATTTTATTCATGTATTTCTCTGAATTTTTAAGTTATTATTAGTAAACAAATAATCCAGTAATTAGCTAAAGGAACATAAAAAAATTCATTTACATATACTTTTTTTTGTAAAGATTGTTTATCCAATTTCCTCTATCTATCTTGCTATGAATTATCGTATTCGCATGCTCGTAGAAATAATAACGGAAAAAAAATATTTTTTCTTCCACTCGAAAATATACTATAGAGAGGTGTCAAAACGTCAAACGTTTTGTTTTGTCGATTTTAGTACTTTCTGTGTATTTGTATAGAAGAAAAGTTAAAAAAACCCCATAGTCATCATTTCTTTTCTTAAAATTGACTTTCGATTATAGTATTTCTAATTTTTTAAAAAAATATTTATTAGAAAAAAAGTATTTATAATCTGTGATTAAATTAGATAAAAAAAAAAGAATACAAAATTTATTTTATTTCAGGTTATCCACAGCCTCGTCGAATTCAAGACATTTGTAAACCTAAATGTTCCCCAGAATTTTGTATGAAAAATCCCAGGGGAATTTGCTCAGCAAAGTAAGTGATTGCACAAATTTCCTAATTATCAAAATTCAACGCATCAATTTCTAAAAAAACAATAAAATTCATTGAAAATTATTTTAAAAACAAATAGAAGTAGCATGTTTTAGGTATATCTTCATATTCGAATGTATTTATAATTTATCGCATTTACACGTGCGCAATTGAATATATATTATAATATAATTGTATATATAGCACCTTAATCAATCAACAGATCAATGTACATATACATCAATACCCCAAGAGAAATCAATTAATTGATTCATTGATTATTAATCATTTTTCCTTCTCCTTTTTAGAAGCATATATATAGCCATTTTATATATTCAAAATAGAAAGTGTTAAACAAGTAGGAAACTAAAAGAAATGACACATAAGGAAGTTTGGTGACTAATACAATCAAAGCATGTTAGAAGTTTCTATTTGTTATGTTTACTGTTGGCTTTTGTGGTGACTGCTATACATATAAGCCAGATAACATCCCTCGGACTGAAGTGCACTTTTGGCCCAACGGATATGTTACTCGGCTACTAACCATAAGATTGGGAGTTCGGGCCTAGCGCCATCCGCTATAACCTCCTAAAATGGTAACCCGGCGACCGACCTTGGATAAAACTCAACCTTCGCACATAGCTTCCTTTAACTATCGTGGCGCCCTCTATCGGCGACTCAAAGCCTTAGAAGCGCATTAAATACGACAGTTATTCACATCACTAGTAACACTTCACATAAGTATCGTTCGCCATACTCACTGGGGAGATACTCTGTGGTCATTGCAATACATATAAGCCAGATAACATCCCTCGGACTGAAGTGCACTTTTGGCCCAACGGATATTTTACTCGGCTACTAACCATAAGATTAGGAGTTCGGGCTTAGCGCAATCCGCTATAACCTCCTTAACTTTCAACATTAATAATTGAAAGTTTTATTTTTTAACGCATTTTTAATTTATCACATTAGGATGTTAGATCTTGTATATTATCTACCTCCTCATAAAAATATGCAATGTAATCTATATTAGTTTTGATTTGAAGCAAATTGTAGAATCCTGGCTATACATCATGAAGAAAACATATGTTGAACTTTTTAATTTCGTTTAATTCTATCTCAAGAGGCACACTGCGCAGCGTAACTTCAGATGAAGGTTTACAAAGCTATCAAAAACGAACGAAACGTTTATCTCTGATCCTTTATACCATGATATTCTCATAATCTGACACACGCCAAATTTTGACAGGAATTCTCATACATGTTGACCTTAATAAGAGAAACGCAGGAATCCTTTAAAAGAATCTATTTACATCAATGACTTTTTATCCATCTTGTCGGCACATTAGAGTCATCAATGAAGCATTATATTTATAATACTTCATTTGATTTATTAAATTGAATAAGGTAACCTATCAGAAAATAATAGAACAGTTTAGAATTAAGTTACCATGAACTGAATTAATACCAAACTTTGGAAATTAATCACAAGTAAAATTAGAATTTAAAAAATCATTGATGACGAACTAAATTTATTGATACAATCAGTTTTCCCCCTTAGAGGTATATATAGCTATTTTATAAATTCAAAATAGAAACTGTTAAGGAATAGAAAAGTAAAAGAAAACTCATATAAGAAAGCTTGATAAATAACACCAACAAGGTATGCTAGAGAGCGTTATTTGTCACATCTGTTGTTAATTTTAACACTAATAATTGTAAGTTTAGGCTGAATTTAAACAATATCCTAGAGTTTACAATTCGTGAGAAGATGAAACAGCCTACCTTATCTCAAATTTCATCATTGTCACTCCTAATGTCCTTGGAATGCCAGATTTTTTCTGAAAGATGTATTATTCCATGCGCAGTCATTGAAAAGTGCACATTACTGTGAAATCTTCAGAAATTTTAGTGAATCTAAACAAATGCTTGGACTACAGAAAAATGTATATTATCACCAAATTTAGAATTTTTAATACTATTGACAACCTATTCCTTCATCTTCGGATATTTTCAAATAGCCTAACGGCTTTTCCAATTTTCCATTTTTTTATTTCTAATTTTGCACTGACGATTTTTTCTCTTAAATTTGAATCTCTTATATACTTCATTCATTTGTTTCACTTTTAATAATATATTTTTTACTTAAAAATTTAGTTTAATACAAAATTAACACCCATCATGATAATGATCTTTCTCTCCGGATATCTTTGAACATTTTAATGGCCTTTATCTGGTTTTTTAACTTTATATTTGTACTTAACTATTATCTATCCGAAAGTCGAATCTCCCTGATATTTCCTTACTTTAAAACGTTTGAGTTCAAAACATTTTTTAACGAAAAAATCCTGTTTGATATCCATTTAATACCTTTCTTAATAATGATCTTAATCTTCAGATATCTTCAAATTCGGATATCTTTGGATATCTTTCCATTTTAACTAGTTTTTTGAGCTTTATGTTTGCACTGACGACTTTCTCCATAAAATTTGAATCTTCTCTATGCCTTCTATTGACAAAATGCTTAAACAAGAACCTCAGTTTGATACACAATTAATATCCTTCAAAATAATGATGTTCATCTTCGGACACCTCCAAGCACCCTAATCGGATTTCCGATTTTTCGAGTTTTATATTTTCACTGGCAATTTTCAATCTAAAATTGGAATCTCATGCCTACTTTCCAACTTTACTGCGTTATGTTAAAAAATTTCTTACATAAAAAAAACTCATTTTAATATAAAATTAATACCCTTCTTCATTTTCGGATATCTAAAGACATTTTCACTTTTTTGAGCTTTATGTTTGAACCGACGATTTTCACTTTAAATTTGCAATCTCATGTACGATTTCCTTATTTAAGTTCATTTCTGTTGAAATTTTTTTCACATAAAAGATCTGTTTGATATAAAATTAACCCGTTTATCTAATAACTGTACTTATAAGTACCATTTAAATCTGGATTATATTTTCGTAATATGACTAATTTTGCCGATGGTATTCTAAAAAATACGGAGAATGTAACCCAAGTAGCAAGAAGTTAATATAAGCTAAAAGTAGGAATGAAAAATATTTATTTAATAAATAAATAAATTAAGATATTACTTGTGTTCTTTGGGATTATCCTGCAAGGAAACTTTCCTACTGGTGCAAAAATGAAGTTGAAAAATTGATGGCTACATAATTCAGTGGATAAAGTGTTAATACTCTTCATAAGAATGATCTTCTACTTCAGATATCTTTGAACACTCTAATGGCATTTCCATTTTCCACTTTGAATGGTTTTTTGAGCTTTATAATTGTACTGATCGATTTTCTTTCCTGTATACCACTGTACGTTGGCTTATTTCTATTGAAAAATGTTTATATAAGAACCTCAGTTTGATACATAATTAATACCCTTCATAATAATAATTTTCATCTTCGGATATCTTCGAACACTTTATTGGCATTTCCAATTTTGCTACTTTTCTGCACTTTATATTTGCACTGAAGATTTTCTCTCTGAAATTCAAATCTCCTATAAACTTTCTCCTTACTTTACTTTCATGTTTTTGCATAAAAACTCAGTTTGATGCCCAGTTAATACCCTTAATAATCATGATTTAATTATCACAAGCTGTCAACCAACAGAAAATGGTTATCCATCAATTTGCCCGGCATCGAGCGAATGAAATGAAGCTTAGAGGCGAACCACAAAGTGAAGGGAAAGAAACAGCAAGACAAAGTCCAATACCGTCCCCTCATCAACAGCGAATTGATTTTGTTAGGCGAGAAACTCGGCCAACTGATGGAAAAGGGTAACTGATGATTGGGCACTTCCGGGAGGCTGCATAAATCTATAAAACAAGTGCTGGAACTGCCAGTGAAATTAATGAACTTACCAACGAAAAAGAAAAACCTAATAAGCTATCAGTAGTACTAATTAACACGATAGATGGTCAAGTTTTTTCTCCCTACAAAATTTTAACTAAATTGGATAACGTTATGAGGAATTTATGGAAGGAAAGTTTCAGAACTTACCAAATTTTACTTTCTGAAAATTTTATTAATTAAATTCAGCTATTGAAATTTTGAGAATATTTTTTTAGGTATAATATTTTGATATATTGTAGAATATCGTTAGAAACTATAATTAGCTAATATGTACTAAAATTCGTTAACATTATTATCAAATGAGGAATAAATGTTGATATTCTTAGTTTTATTAGTAAACATATTAAGTTTTCTAAATTCTATTTAGATAGAAAAACTGGAATTTAAACAATTTTAAAGTAAAAACAACTGAATTTAAAATGAAATAAACCCCTAAACAGGCTTTAAAAATAATTCTAAAGAATGTATGAGCCCATTAAAGTATATCTATTTGAGATAATTTAATCTTGTTACACATGTTGAAATGATAAGAGACTATATTTCTGAAAGTTGTGATTATTCATTGAAAGGTTTTGAGATTTATTCAAAAATTATAAAATTATTCCCCAACTAAACTTAGATCCATCAAATAAAGATTGAAGGTAAACATATACCCATGTCCATAAATGAATAATAATTCAGAGTCACGTGGAAAGTGAATTCTGAAATACATATATCCCCCTTAAAATGACTACAAACATCTCCAAAAATCATATAAAAATTGCAGGAAACACCGATAATACGTCACAATGACGAGAGAGTAAGAAAATGATTTATAAGAAATATAGGCACAGACGTAAAATTGTCCGCAAGAGCTTTATTAGCCTTTCAGTGCAATAACCGCATAATTATGACTCAAAGGAAGCATTTGGACGGTTTTTAAGGTTGTAGAATTATCGGTCGGAATGTTGGCGTACCCAGCTGCAAGTATCCGATGAACTTGAAATCGTCAAGAATGTCATCATCAAGCTTTGGCAACGATTCCAAGATGATGGTAATGTGAGTAGATGCTACAGCACAGGTCACCCCCCCCCCCCGGGTTAAAACGCCGATTGAGGACCGGAATTTGGTTGTTACTTCCAAAAGAAACGGACGGAGAATAGAATCAGATCTCAGATCGTTGACACTCTTCAGCCACTGGTACGACCGTTTCATGGCAGATCGTGTACCGACACTTGGGGCAGATTGGTCTACTATATTGTTACTTTTTTAGCGTAGCGGGTTGGGATTGAATGGACTTTACTTGAGGACAGCACAAACAAATTTATTTACAGCTATTTACAGTCATTTACAGGACAATTGATAAAGTCAAAATTTCAGATAAACACAATCCACCAATCAACAGTCACTAACAGCGTAATTGCAAGTCTTACGCACAATAAAAACAGACTGCAAAACAGCTATAGTATAGCACAGTAAACAGTAAATCATAGCGATCTCAATAATACAACGTCAACAGCTCACAGATCCTTTAGTCCAGCGAGACGCTTTTTATTTCAGAGCAAACTCTCAACTAACTCACTCACTCCTATGGTGGTTGATTTCTTGGAGCACCTAGCCCCGGCAGGGTCTTATCCCCGGTCATGGCTGTAGTGCTTAATCGTTGCGATCATTTACTGCCGTGGTCATCTTCGAAGTGGACTGGAAAATGCTGGAGGAACTTTTATAGTAGCTGTTGGAGAGTAGGGGTGAGTGAGGTGGCGAGAGTCAGGACGGGTTTTGATTGGCTATTTAGGGGTGGTGAGCGTGGAGTTATGCACCTTGTGGGAACTTTAGACTTAGAACTGAAGGAGGGAACGTTATCATCATGAAGTTAAGTTTTAGATATGAGAAGAAAAAAAATTAAGTTAGAATAATTTGGTAATGAAGTAAAGTTAAAGTAAGATATTTCTGGGTCTTCTGATTTTAAGGTTCGGCGTGTATATGGGGATATTTAGGATGGCTTCGTATTTACTTTTTTCTAGGTCAACAAAAAATTTTTCCGCAAGTTTTTTAATAAATTTTTTCAGTGGGGGATAATTTAATGCAAGGTACATGTTTTTGCTTGGCATATACCATTGTATTTTGCAGATGTTTCGGAGAAATCTGGTTTGCAATCTTTCAACTAAGATTAGGTTTGATTTAGGCGCATAACCCCACACTGGGCAAGCATATGTAATTACTGGACGCAAATAGGTGGTGTAAATAAGTATTTTATTTTTCCTAGTTATTTTGGAGCCTCGAGAGATTAAGGGATGTAATTTACGAGTTAGGTCTCGAAACTTGTTGATTAGATAATTAAAGTGGGGCTTCCAAGTTAATTTACTGTCTAAAATGACCCCTAAATATTTACATTCCTTAGACCACGGGATAGTTTGATTTTCAATTTGAAGGGGGCGGAATTTCTTAGCTTTATATCTACTAAAATAAATGGCTTCAGTTTTTGAGGCATTAATGACGATTTTCCATTTGGTGAATCAGTCCTCAAGAGATTTAATATGTCTATTCAGGGCTATTGTAATGTAATTTGCATTTTTATTGCGCGCTAGTATTGCAGTATCATCAGCGTACATGCATAGTAGGGTATTAAATTGTTTTGGTATGTCATTTATAAAAATAGAAAAAAGAACTTGCCCCAGCCCAGATCCTTGAGAAACACCTGCTAGAATCGGTTTGATAACTGAAAAAACATTGTTCAGTTTGATCCTGAAGGATCTGTTGCTGAGGTATGAAATTAAAATTTTAATTAGGTGCGGGGGTGTATTGTAATTTATTAATTTGTAAATAAGGCCTTCGAGCCAAACTCTGTCAAAAGCTTTCTGGATATCGAGAAAAACTGCTGCAGTGTATTGTTTGTTGGAAAAACCTTCTTCGGTGAATTCGGTTACCCTGAGCAGTTGGTGAGTGGAAGAGAGAGCATGACGAAAACCAAACTGTTCTGGGATTAAAATATTGTTTTTATTAAGGTGGTGATTTAATCTAGTTAATATTACGTGTTCAGCGATTTTACTGATAGTGAGGAGAAGCGAGATGGGGCGATAGCTACTGGGATCAGTTGGATCCTTACCAGGTTTAATGATTGGGATTACTACAGCAGTTTTCCAGGAACTTGGAAAGAATCCTAATTTAAGCATATTATTAATAATATTGGCTAGAAAGTTAACATAATTATCAGGTAAATTTTTAATCATCTGGTTACTAATATTATCTATTCCAGATGCTTTTTTAATATTTAGATTTTTAATATAATCTTTTAGTTCGTTAAAATGGGGGGGGAGAGGGAGTCTTGAAAGCTTTTGACTGTATTATTTACAAGGCGCTCTGTTGTGGGATCATGAGTGTCATTAGGTTTAAATTGATTCTCAAGGCTTTCCGCCAGACAGTTTGCTTTGTCATTATCGTTAATTGCAATACTAGTTTGGCCATTTAAGGGCGGAATCTTGTGTTGTTTATTTTTGTGCGATTTAACTAATTTCCAAATGGATTCGTCTTCTGCGTTGGTGTTTACGATTTTGTTGACGAATTCATTATTATCGAGTTGTGTGCCTAGTTTAGTGATTTCTTTATTTAATCTATTCATGAGTCTCTTGAAAACTGGGTCCCTAGTATTCTGAAAAATCTTCCTGGCAATGTTTCTATCTCTTATGAGAGTTCTCATTTTGGGGTCTATATGTTTTTGGTTGGTCATACTGGGAGCTGATGATTCCATTTTGGCTTTGAGGATTTGAGTTTCTAGATGCTTGACGGAGGCTTCTAATTCGCTGGTAGAGCAGTTTTCTTGGCTAAGTGGAGTTTCTGATTGGCTGAGAAGGTAGTTGAAAATTTTCCGGTTAGTCTTGTATATAGAGGAGTTTATTGGAAGCCAGTATTTGAAGTAAATATTTAGTAGGATGGGGTTGTGATCTGAGTTAAGCTCAGGGATAGATTTAATGTCATAGGGGTAGTGGAAGTTATTTACTATTGTAAGATCTAGGGTGTTGGGAACCAAATCTAGTGGGGGAGTTAGGTGCAAGAATTTCGAGACCGGCCTGTTGGGCGAAGTGGTAAAGGGAATTGCGTCTTGGACTTTTACAATTACAGCCCCAGTTAACGTGGTGAGCGTTGAAGTCGCCGCAAAAAATTTGAACTGGGCCTAATTGCATTAGAATTTCAAGATCAAAAGTAAAATTAGAACTATCATTACTTGGGGGGATACACACAGATGTTAAGATTAGAGGTTCCATATTTTTAATATTAATTTTAATCACGCTAGCTTCTACATGTTGTAGGACGGGAGGGAGGACCTCGCTATGAGGTATACCGTTTTTGATTAAAATAGCGGTTCCTCCTCCTGACTGATGAATGCGATAACTATAGTACGAAAAGTAATTAGCCAGGAAGATTTTTCTTTGTGGTCTAAGGTGGGTTTCTTGCAACAATATTATATCGGGATTATACTTATTTACAAAATTACGGAAACCAAACATTTTATTTTTAATGCCATTTGCGTTCCAGTAAATAAAACGAAGGCTGTGGCGATTGAATTTTAGGTATTATTTTTGAGCGCCTGATCACTAAAAGCACTGAGGAAAATTGCAAATTTTTCCGTTGGATCTTTTGCATCTTTTAATTTACTTAGTTCAATGAATAATTTGGGAAATTCTCTAACGAGCTGGTTGAACACTCTCATTGCGTCAACAACGTTTGCTAGTTCAGTTGGGTTTACTGTTTCAACCTGATCGCGACCGTGGCCGTCATGTGGCGCCAACTCTTGGCTATGGTTTTTGCTGAAGTGGCTCGTGTATGAGATATTTTTCCTAACAATGGATTGTGATTTCAGGAAATAGTTATTTCTATTTTGTGCTGCTGAGGGTAGTTTTGGAAATTTCGGACAACCTCTTTAGGAGGCGATGTTCCCATATTCTAGGCAATTTATGCATTGAGGGTTATCGATGACTTCCTTTAGGGTGCAGGCATTTGTTCCATGGTTTTTTCCACATTTTAGACAGCGCGCTTTAAAGCCGCAATTATTTGCAGTATGGTGGAAGTTGTTACATTTAATGCATTGCGTCACCATAGGGCGACCTTTAAAGTGTTCGACTGAAATACTTAAGTAGCAGATATGCTTGATGTTAAAGATTTGCTCTGCAGCTTTAGTTTTAGGTAATTCAATCAGGTAGAATGGTAATGGCTCCTTCGTTCTAAACTTTGTCATTTGAGAGATTTTTATCACAGGAATATTTTTATCTGTTAGACTATTTTCTATTTCTTGAATACTAAAGCGGTGGGGGAGACCCTTAATTACGACTTTTAGTGGTCGCTTGTCCTTTGGTGTAATTACATAGTGCTCAAATTCATTAACATTGCAGAATTCTTGGATTTTTTTGTGTTGGTCTATTGTATGGGGGAAAATTTTTACGTACTCATTACTGAATTTATTAGTGGTTTCACCACAGCTTTTATTGATCATTTCAAGTATTGCTTTGAGATTGTCTACTGCTTTTAACATGATCAGGGGTATTTTGGGATCCGTTGGTTTATCTGCATTTATCTCGGGTTCTTCAATAGTAAGACCGGCAAATCGGTTTTGAATGGAGATATGGTTAACAGCTGGTTCTTTAGAGATAGTTCTAGAGATTTTCCTTTTAGAGGGGGATTGCAATTGATTACTTTCGCGCACCTGGTGGGGGGAATTTTTAGAAGTACAGTTGACGTCCTGACAAACACCAAGAGAATTCAACTCACCCCTGGAGTCTTCTAAGGCTTTGGCGAACTTCTTCCTGTGTCCATCATGCATCTCGGTGATGTGGTGTGAAGGACCGCAATCTTGTCTTGCTTTTATGTAGGTATGATTAAACATTTCAACTTGATAATTCAGTTCCTTGATAGAGGTGACTAGCATCGCATATTTAGCGCAGTGCTCGCAGGGACGCTGTGTAGCATGTTGAGCGGTGTCGCATGACACATCGATGTTCATCGATTCATTGTTTTGCGCTGCACATCTTTTCTTATTTGGCTCCATCATCGACCCTTCCAAAACTAATCCTAAAAAGGACGAGTCGGATCTAGGAGTTTCATCTAAGGTTGGCTGAGACAGTGTGGTGGTTGAAAAGCAGAGCTGGAACGTACACGACCTCCCAGTTCAAATCCCAAGCACCGAAATGAAAACAAGAAAAAATATTCTCCACTCAGTTTAAAATCAAACTCTCGAAACTCAAAAACACAATTATAAATTCATAGAACAACGACAACAAACAAACTGAACTGCCGTAACTACGGCAACTCAAAAACTAACTGACTAACTCGTAACTAATTCACTCCGGCTACCTCGTCCCTTATATAGCCGAGGAAGCGCGTGCACCGAATCTCGTGAAAATTCTCAAAACAACACGCGCAATTCAGAGGCTACTAGACCATTCCTTTCGCCAAACCAATCAAGCTGGCGCGAGGCTCCTCACCAAACGTTGCCATCTTTGGCACTTTTTCGTGCCACTCGCCCGCTTGTAACAATATGCTCGTAAGCCTGTCAATTCACTATCGGCTGTGGTTAGCCTGGAGTAAAGAGCATTCATTGTGGACGCCACAGCAATGGGCTTGAGTGATATTTTCCGATAAATCCAGGTTTAGCTTTCAGTCTGATTATCGGTGGACTTTCATATGGAGAGAGCCAGCTTTCCGTTAACACATTACGGAGATGTAACGACACTGGTGATGCAGGATTTCTCGTTTGGGGAGGAGTTATCCTGGTTTCCAGAACTGACCTGCATGTTCAAATTGGAACCATGACCGGCCAAATGTATCAGGTAGTCATTCTGAACATTTTTTCGGTGCGCCATGGATGCAGAATTCGTATTTATGGATGACAACTACCATCTTCTCCGTGCAAACATCATAAACAAATGGCTTCGATCAGAGTATATCACACGTATGAATTGGCCAGCATTATCACCAGACTTGAATCCAGTAGAGCATCTGTGGGACGTGCTTGGCCAACGAGTTGCAGCCCGTTGGCTTTGGAGAGCATTCCTTGATGAATGGTGTAATATTCCCCAAGATCAGATCGATAATTTTTATCATGTCAGAACATGATGTTTCTTCGGGAAGAGGTTTGTGGCGTCAACAAAAATCCGTAGGCGAAAAATTGAAATTTTATTATCTGCACGAGAATCTTTAAAAAATCAACTTTTAATAACGTGTTGAAATTGCATTTACAAAAGCTCAGATTAAAAAAATATAAGTTTATGACTACAGCAAATAAAACCTAGAAAAATGTCATTTTGAGCACGTGATTATATGCAATGAAATAAATAGGAAATGGGATTTTTTTTTGAAAACAATAAATGCGAGACAAGGTTTTTTTGGATCGTTGGCAATACTAAAGTGATTCATTCAATGAAACCATTAAAATGAATAAAATATAATTTAACTCGCACGAGCACGTGGTGTTTGGCAGTTCAAGAAATGATGTTCTGACATGACACATTGAAATATGCTTGGCAGATTTCATTTTAATCTTTTTTGTAATTTACTCCCAAGAGCAAAAAATCTTAATTTTGTTAATGATATCAGACATATAGCATCGCTTTTGCTCTTTATACTTTTTGTTTAACCTCTTCGCATACAATGACGTGTCTGACAAGCTCATCGGATTACTGAATTTTTATTTTCAAGTCTGTAATTAAGCACAGAATTAAGTATTTAAATACGAAAAAAATCAATATGAAACGATTTGGTATCTCAAATGCTCCATATATTATTAAAAAATCAAACTAACAATAAATTACCAAAATAGGATGAGTTATCTAATTAGAAAGGTAAATAAATTCGTATGTCAAGTGGTAATAAAAAGGCCTTATAAATAGGTCGCATTTGTTTTGCTTCTGAATCTTTCTTTTCTTGATCTTGAATTAGCCTTAATTTGTGGATACGAGTGTATAATGTGCATACGTAATATTTTTTTTGGAAAGAGATAATAAAAGTTTTTAATAATGGCATGTAAATGTCATTTAAAGCATTAGAGGCGTTATCCATGGTACCTAACTTTATGCAGAAGGAGAGGGAACTCAAAATACCAATTAGAGAATACCCCTTCCAAATATTATTTATTATAGAGTATGTGAGAAGTTTTAGACCACTCCCACGGTTTATATTTTAAAAATTTTTGTGCATTCTGTATTAGGCTTAACAATATTTTAGTTCTGCCTAACAACAGTTATATCTACTAGTAATACAATAGAATTTAATAAATTTCAATTACCATTTTCAAACCTCACTTTTGAATGACGTTTCTGAAAGAAATTTTCAACTCTGCATAATTAAAAGGTACTTTTTCGTCAATCGGGCGGCAGCAAAAAATCGCCAAAGAATATTGGCGAAATTCTACATTATTTTACGATTTTTCACTTTAAAATCAGTGTAAGAAATTTGGTGAAATTCTGCAATATTTGGCAATTTTTTGGTACTGTCAGGCTAATGGAATAGTACCAATAAAGTATTCGAATTTGACAATTTCAATTCAGTTCAACTATTATTATAATTATTTTCTAAATAGCGGAACACTTTAAAAAAATGTTCTGTCTTTTATTTGCAGTGAAAACGGCGAGAATTATCAGGAATGTCAAGGTTTTTGTCAGCATACCTCCTGCCGAGCGTGCAAGTTTGTAGAATCCCACCAGCCGTGTGCAATCTGTACGAAAGACGATTTCAGGTGTATTCGTGAATTCGGCAGATGTATTCGAAAAGAGGCTTGCAAGGCTAAAGACTATCCCTGCGGAAAATTGAAATTCGTAAGCATCACAATTTATATTAAGATTAAAACCACTGAAATATGCAATTAAACTGCCTTGAAAAAATATTTTTAATATCAGACTTGATATATGACAATAACTACAGTTAAAGATTGAAAAAAGTAATTTTTACTTCTCATCTATATAGTCTAGAGAAAATTTAGTAATCGTCAAAAAATTTGAACACGGGATTTTGATGAATCTTTACGTTGGAGATCAACTTCAACTAAAAAAACCCACATTTTTGGAAAATGTCCGTCTATCTGTCTGACAAAGATAGCTCAGAAACACTCATAACTAGGTGGATAAAATTTGTTATAGGGTAATTAACCAATTTTGTAGACTTTTTATCACGTGAGAACATGATTTTCTGGTTTGAGGTTTTTGAAGCCTTAAAATGCGTAGACAACAAATTGGTAATTTGTTGTTTTTAAGGCACCAATTTTTAACTTTTTAGTGTTATTAGAAAATAACGCAGAAGCTTGTCACATTTGGTTATTTATCGCCCAAAATCATTTAAAATTAGAAATTTAATGAGTAATACAAAAATTTAAGTCAATGGCAACGCTGCTACATTTCTTTCTTTTCCTTTCCTTTTTTTTGTTAAAATGTTTTCACCACATGAGAATAAGATGTTGTATTGGTATGAGGTTATTGAAGCCTAAAAATAAATGGACAGAAAATTGGAGGTTTTTTTGGGGGGGGCATACAATTTTTACTTTTAGTGTTATTATAAAATAATAAAGAAGGTTGTCTCATTTGGCGACTTATCACCAACAAGAAGTTACAACTTGGCACGAATGACAGCTATGTACCCGATTCTCAGTATATCAACGTATGCGAATTCTGATAGTCATATGTTTGTCTAACCTGTTAAAATTGGTTAATTATTTAAATTAATTAATAATTTAATTAATTTAATTTAAGCCTAGTTAAAGTTTGAGAGTGTTTCCAATTTTTAACTTCCTTGCATACATATCATAGAGAAAATATAGTAATCGTCAAAACATTCGAACTTCTGATCTTGGCGAATCTTCACTTTTTAGACCTTCTTGAGTTCGAAAACCCCATTTTTGAAATGTCTATCTGTGACAAAAATAACTCAAACACTTTGAATAGATCGACGAAATTTGGCATATAATATTTGCACTAAATTTGTAGATTTCTATCCCATTTTGTGCAAATTCCCTTCTGGAGTTCTGGTTGTTCGAATATAAGTTAGCACGATAACCAAGAAGCAAATAATGCTAAATATATAAAATTCGGTACAGGCTTAGAATCTATAATATAGACAGGAGTGAAATATAAGTATGGATTGATTGTCCGTCGGTCTTATCCTCAGAAACATGTAAACGTGATAAATCAAAAACGCAACAATTTAAAAATAGTAAATTTGATATGGTTTCTTGTGATTACAAGCATAGTTTTTTGTTGAATTTTTATTTAAAACGGTTGGGAAAAACACGTTTAAACTATAAACTTGATTTTAAGGTAATGTTTTCAGCATGTCAGCCAAAAAATTCACAATGGAAACATATATAATATTGAATCAACGTCCAAGGTTGACATTTCTTAATTGCTGAAAGCCATTGCCATAGAAGGCCTTTCTAGGTTAACATTTTTACTAGAGATTATGAACTCTTCAAATTGTTTAAAAATGAAATTTTCAATTATTATATTGTATATTATAAAGGTTAGAATTATTCTAAATACCTTAGCATATTTATAAATTAAGTTCATATTTGAAAATGCGGTACTTTTCCGTAAGCCGGTTGCAAGCCAAAAATTGCCAAATAAGGAAGAATTCAGCCAAATTTCTTACACCGATTGTAAAGCGAAAAATCGCAAAATAATGTAGAATTTCGCCAAATTTATTTGTCGATTTTTCGTTTGCGCCCAGTTAATGCAAAAATACCGAAAATCTAATAAATTAGTTTTCAATAATACTATTAAATCTTACGTATCAACAATCTTTGTTATTTCTAAAAACATTGAAATATAACATTATTTTTTGGCATTGTTTAACTTGTAAAAAATGTAATTAAAACACTCTGATATCTATAGGATATAGGCGACGCAATCAAATTTAAAGTGTTCTGCTGATACTTTGACAACTTTACAAATCATCTCAACAGAATAAAATGATTCAAATACATTTATGCGTTTTGCTTATCATGCAAATTCTTTATCGACTATGTGCATTATAAGCAAAAAACGTGAAATCTTTGAAATTTTTTTTCTATACCCATCCATATTTTTACATTTTTTAAATATCAATTCTAAGTATAAGTCTTTTTTT
>JAOUZG010023758.1:0-14333 GCA_026289955.1 Argiope argentata | reverse complement strand
AATATTGTTGTCTCAAGAAAACTTTGGTATCATTAAAAAGATAGTTTTTTTTTTTTTAATCTTTATCGTGACGCAAAAATCTATTTTGTGCTCTTATAGTTTCGGAAGTTATAGCGTTGTAAATTTTATAAATTTTTAAAATCTTGTTATTTTTTAATGTAATGAATTATTGGATGTATAAGGCTCAATATTAGTAAAATTAATTATTATTTGATTAGAATATTATCTGTACAGCGTATAAATAATACTGAATGTGAAAGTTTTTGTATAAGTTGAAGTTTAAACACTTTCGTTTTTCAAGTTCCTATTTCAATTGAGAATATTGAAAATTAAAAGAGCTGCATTGCACAAAATGTTGAATGGTATACGGTTTTTAGAAAAAGTAAATGTTAAATGTCTCATAGAATTTGAAGTTAAATATACTCGTGTGTGTGTGTGTAAGCAATCAAGAACAAGTTAAGTAAATTTTAGCAACCATAAATCTGAATTATAAAAATTAACTAAAACTAAGTTAGTCACTGCTTTTATGACAACGTTTTCTTATATGACAAAACATAATACTTTTTAATGTGTAAGCATTTGTGTAACAATATAATTTACTGCTATTTGTTTATCAATTCCTGGTGACATAGGAGTAATCATAATTTCTATTTCGTACGAAGCAATATTCCTACCAAATTATTTAATTGAATCTCGCACAACTTTTTAAAAACCTTTAGTTACAAATACAAATAAACAAAATTGCTGACAAGCTTTCAGAAATGCGAAACAGTCTTGACTCATAATGAATGTTAGAGAGAGAAAGCTTTGCAGTTATTTACTCTTTTTTTCTGTTTCTTTGTGTTTAATGTTAGTGACCATATTATATTGAAACAAATTCTTTAGAAATTAGATTCATTTTTTAAAAAATGTCTAATTTCTTTTTATTGTTTCCATATTATTTTTTATTTATAAGTAAAAAAAATATTAGACGATTTTTCAGTCTCAAATATTTTTAGATTCTGATTCAAAATATATCAAGAAATCCTGGCTAAGCAGATGAATGGTTGTACTTTCAAAATCCAATAAATAATTAAAACAAAATAAATTTAGAAATTATCACACAATTAATGGTTTAAAAATTTTCAAAACCAGGAGGCATTCAATCCAATATGTGCATTTTACAATTTAATTCATTATTTTTCCTTCCAATTTATGTAAATTGTATTAAGTTGGTTATATCCCACGTTTAGGAAAGCTGAGGAATAGAATTCATCCTAACATTATTTCCGAATTAAATATATTTATCTTTTCTTTTTAATGTGGTACAAATGTGCCATTTAATTAAAATTTAGGATATTGTCTTTTTTGCGAAAATCAGGCAGAAATCTGGAGCATCCCAGCTACACAGAAACACCAGGCAATGTTGCACAAGTTGAAAAATACAACTTAATTTTTTTTCATTTCCTTTCTCATTTAAGACAATTCAATATATATTTTAAATAAATAATTTATTTAAAAAATTAAAAAAGGAACATTTTATTAAAATTCACTGTTAGTAATAAAACTATTGAGATAAAGGATTGAACCTATTCTTCGGAAATGAGTCCGAAGTCTTACATTTTCATATACAAGTAGATCTTGCCCATCCTCCTGGATTGAAAAATTAATAAACGTAATTATTGTTAAAAATAAAGTCGTGTCAAATAAAATTCTATAACTATTAAATTATTTAATTACTCCTTCTTAATTACAGGATTCTACGATATTAACAGAATTATGAAAAGTAATTAAATGCCTCAAACTCGAAGTGCTTCAATAATTAATCAGTGATGAATTCTAAGTTCTAAGAGCCCTTCTAACATTCCCGCTGCCCTCAGTACGATTTTCTGTGCAAGCAGAGAAAATCTAAAATATCTAGCTCAAAGAGTAACTTTTCCAAACTAGTTTGGAGTGAGGGAGAGGAAAGCGTGTCGGTTTCCGAGAAGCCTCCACAATGAGAAAGGGCAAGTTTTATTGGGGGTGGGTCAAATGACCTTCTGAATATAGCAATTCCGCACAGCAGTATCTCCTGGGGACCAGGAATTCTTTTCTGGTTGGGTGTTATTCGGCTTGTCAATCAAACCTTTTAAGCTTCTTCTTTCGTTATCTTAGTCACCGCCCTATCACCCCCACCGATAGGTGGCGCTTTCGTCGACATCGAGGTTTTTTTCTGTATATGGCACTCTTAAATGTTTGCCTATCGGTTATGGTGACCTTCGAGCGACGGGGCCTCTAACTACATTCCTCGTGTCTGGGAAAGGACGCGAAAAGGACAGACCTCCCAAGTTCACATCTGCTGATTTTCTGTGAACCTTTTACCCACGCAGGCATTTTAAAAGGGGCATTGTATCATATTTAAAACACTTCGAAAAACAGAGGGGAAAGTATCCAGGCGAAATTACTTTTTAAATAATACTTTTCTATACTACTTTCACATTTTAAATCTTAATTCTCATAGAAAAAGTGACGCGTTCTGAAGGAAATTGATTTAAAAAGTTTTTTTTTGTATCATTTAAGAAGGCATCAACATTTCAAATGGAACATTTGCCAATAAAAAAAATAAATTATTGATACTTTGTGCATTTTATGATAACTATCTGAAATTATTTAATTTATTTTGTGCTGAAGATATAAAAAAATTATTTTAATATTTTTGTAGTAAAAAAAACTTTTTCCCTAATAATTTTTTATTAATTATTTATTGATACGCACTAAATCGTATATTTGAAGTGAAGGAATATTTTAAATTGTACTCTTTTTTTATTGTTAAGCTACATTAAATTATTGACTGATTTATTATTTTTGTTTAAAATACTTTCAATTTTTAGTAATCCTCATGGGAACAACAAATATATTAGACAACATTAAAAAATTTAACTCATCGAATTTTTTTTAAAAAAATTCTTCATACTATACAAGAACCAAATCTGGGAAATGTTTATATTATTTAATTCATGTATTAAATTAGGAGAATTTTATGTCCTATGTAATTCATATAAGAGTATCTTACAGGCACGGCTTGATTTTTATAGTCTTAGTGAAAAAGATAGACCATAGGTAGTGTCATGTTAATGGAATTTTGCTATAAAATTATGCTTGAATCGGTAGAAAAAATTTGGAAAATACTGAGTTTTTTTAAAAATTATATAGATACACTGAGATTCATGAGGATTACTGTCAGTTAGATTACCTTGTTAAAGGGTCAAATACACAAAGATGAGAGATAAATTTTATAAATTATGAGCTTTAAAACCTTTATAATTGTAATATTTATGTTAACAAAATGAGGTATTAATCTTACTATTATTTTTTTAATTCCTAAAGTATATAATATTGTGAGACGCAAACACCGTATTTACATGATACCGAATTTTTAAACATTTTCTATGAAACATGGCTGAAAATTTTACAATAGATACTTCGAAAAAATGCAGAATTTATTTTAATGTATAAGAATGTAAATTTGAACGCCTTTTAGTTTTGATAATAAATGACAATCGAAAGGCTGGTTGCAACTCTTTTTTTTTTTTTTTTTTTTTTTGGCAATTTATCTGCCTTTACTTTCAGAATTTTTCCTTCGATTTTTTAAATCTTAAGTTTAGATTGAAAGAGACTCAGTATACACTACTGATATTTTCTTGAAATGACGTTTTTGCAAATTTATGAGATTATATAACTGGAGTCTAACGATCTCAGTTCTCTTTTACATACCTTTAAAATATTATGTAGAAGAAGTGAATTTTTTTTATTTTAATTGTTAATTTATTTAAGTTTTTTTCAATTAAAATATTTTAAAGAAAGTCAGTTTAAAGCAAATAAATAAATAAATAAATAAGTATTTTAAATGTGAACATTATAAATTATATCTCGATAAATTCTGAAATCAACAAAATTTTAACAAACGAAGCATTTTTTTCTTTACCTCATTGCCAAATATAATATTTAATGATATCTAAACAAATGTATTGATATATACGTGATGCAAGGCTTTATATACTCTTTTATAAATTTTTTTAAAAGTATTTAAATTCGCATGGATATATGTGCATCTTTCTCAAAATATTGTTATAAATCAATGAAGAAAAATTTATCATTGGCAATTAATTTAAAATGGTCCTTTAATCTTTAAAACAGCTTAATAAGCCATAATTCTGACTTTAAAAACTGGGAAATCCTTCAGAGTAACGGAATTCTCATGCTAACCAGGCACAGAAAATTTAATTATGAACTTATTAAATCGCTTCAATCGTAGATATTTAGTAATTATAGTATTTATATCCAGTTAAGAATAGATATAAATTTTTACTAATTTTGTTTGAAGCATTGAATATCGGCCGAAACTTGTTTAAAAACAAAAGTTAGTATTTTTCTGTGAAGATGAATGCGGAAGAAATCTAGTTTTCGTAAGATTAGTCAAGCCGCGTATAGCTTCCAGCGATGGGGAGAATTGACTCTTTTTGAAATAGGAAGCTCACTGCGTGTGATCAAAAGTCCCATCACCGGCCACCTGCCCCAACTATTTGTGTGTGGGGGGGGAGGGGTCTGTTCCTGGAAAGAGCATCCGTGGGTAAGGGACTTTTCAAATGCATGATTGACATCTGCTTCGAGAGCGTCCATTGGACAGATCGTATCGATTGTTACTTTCTATCGTGATCCAAGACCTGAAATCGAAATATTAACCAATAAGAACGTGTCAGTGATTTGAATCACACCAATTTTTGAAAAGTATTGGTCACTGAAATCTGTGACTTTTTGATATTGCTTACGTAATAACCGTTTCTAAAATATTCGTCATCCCTAGACCAAACCGATTGCCAATTTACCCCTGTTTCGTTTCGCCTTTTTTTTTCTTTCTTTTTTCTTTTATGAACAGTTTCACGCATGCGCAGTTCTCAAGAGTAACAACTTAATTGCATTAATTTTCAAACAGCATGAAGGAGTTAAATACGTTGGAGCTATAACAGTTGAAACCAGATAGGAAGGCGCTAATCCTTTACATTGATAGAGTTTCTGATTTGGATTTGTTATGTAGCAATTGAAGGTCGCGGTATGAACCTGCGAACTTTGGGCCTGTAGCCGAGTAATATACCGATGAAGCAAAAGGGACCCTTCAGCTCGAAGGATTTTATCTGGCCTATAAGCCTAACGCTACAGCTAGATGAATATGATTTTGTTTCGAAGTGCAGACATTCCCGCAATTCTACTGAATGCCTTTTATCTTTAATGAAGGAGAAATTAAGAACCAATATTTTACGAAACTGTGCTCTAACTCTTGGAGAAATTATGTATTGCCTTACGTTATTTTGCTTCAGGAAGTCATCAACAAATTTTAGGTGATTTGAATCAATTCCATCATGTTGTCGGGTTATATAAGAAATATCTAGATATATAGTGAAAGAGGACAGGGTTCCTTTACCTACCAACAAATGAATCTGAGCGACGTGAAGTTTGTTTAAATTAATCTCTTTCATATTAGAGATGCATAATCCACTTTTTTTGAGTAACAAATAATTTTGATATTGCTATTTTTAAATATTTGTTCCAAATATCTGTTATTTCAATCAGATAGTTGATTAAAAATTATTAACTATTATTACATTTAAAATTTATTAATTATAATTAATACTTAATGGGGTCAATTCATGGGTCACGTGTCACGTACCAAACAAACCGATTCGGTTCAATTTTCAACCGTTCTGCGCATCTCGGGATGTCTGCCGATAACGTTGGTAAAAGCATTGCAGTCAGCTGTTGAAGTTGAATGTTACCCTAGCCGAATAATTATGAAACGCTTTTAACATTTTTTAAACTTTAATATTTTGAATTATTTTCACCGAACTTTTGTAGTATTGCAATTTTATATCTTATCCTAAAATTTTAATTAGTATTTTCAATGCAATTATTTTTTTGTATATTTAATTAATATCACTTTTTAATTTGTTTACTACCTTTTTATTCTTTACTTTTCCATATTATATATATATATATATATATATTGTTCAAAAGATACATTTTGACAAATGGCTAAGGTGGTTTTTTTGAAAAATTACATACTTTCTTTTTAAAAAAAATTTAAATGTTAAATCACAGAGAAAAAGAACCTATCCTTCTCTGTAGGTTGAATTTTATAAATATAAATTTTAAAAATAAGTATTACTCTTAGATAAGTTAAAATTTTGAAGCTTACCAATAAAATTATTACATTTTTTTTTCTTAAGTAGTAATTTTTATTAAGAGACTTTCTTAAGTAAATGATTTTTATTTGAGACTTTGATGTTTTCAGTTTGCTCAGAAGAAAAAAAACATGAAACTCAAATTCTTAATACATGTAATAAATTTTGTTTACAATTGCAAATTATGAACTATAAAAGGTATAGATACCTTTTTTTAAAAATCTATGCATCCAGAGCCAGTTATTTTATGTTAACTTATATAAATCATTAAAGGACACGCAAATAAAATTATGGCTTTATAATTTTTATTTAAACATTTAAAAAAAGATAAAATACATATGATAATTATTTTTAAAAAATATGATTAAATGGATGTTTCAGTGCTCTTACCTATTAAAAAACAACAACTCAAAAGTGGTTTATCAACATTTCTTTTTCTAGACACAAAGAATATAAACATAGTATGGCAAGAATGTCAAAAATGATGAAATCAATTTCATTTAACAGAAACAACCTGAATACTGAACAACTTTTCTTTATCACCTATAAAAACATAATATTGAGCAATACACTTTTAAAACAGAGCATATCTGAAATGTATTTTAAAGTTACATTGATAAAAATTACTCAGAACGAATATAAAATAAAACATACAATACAGTAAATTTAATAAACTAGGATAAGATCATGATAAATACAAATATAAAAGTAAAATAGGATATAAAGAGGAGTTGAAAGAATATACTTTTATAGAATTTTATTATTCAAATTCAAAAGGTTAAAGTAGAAAAAAAAAGTGAAACATTCATGTAACAAGGAAGTTAGAAATAAAAAATATATAACAAATATTGCTACAGAAGTTGATTTTCAATGAAAAGGCCAATATTTTTTAAAGCAGAAATCACTGAAGTGCACAATAGTATAACATGATATTATGATAACAATCAATTTCAGTTTAAATAAAGAAACTAATGGCATTTCATTCTAACTATAGCAACAGTTGCCTGACATAAATTTGACTTGAATTTATTACAAATAAACAAATGCATTTGAAAAACTAGTAATATAGATCTCTGAAATCATCTACTTTGCTCTAAAGTTATTAGATGTGATTACATGGCAATAACAAAATAATATGAATTACTACAAGGAAAAGAAAGCTTTAACGTTCACACTCAAAAAGTAAAAACCTCAAAATGTATTTTATTATAATGCCAAAAACTAAAAAAACAAATACAAAAAATTATTTGAAGTTAATTAATGATCTTTGAAAGTTATACAACCTACAAGTAATTGATATTATATAAGCACGTATAAAGGACAGCCCCTACAAAATATTTATTCATTATAATTTTTGAAATGGCTCTTTCTACTATAATCTTATATAAGATATCTAGCAGTTATAAATTCTTTCAGTGATATTAAACTGAGAACAGTCATTTAAAATTTTATTTTCAACTTATATCCTTTTTTTAAGTTCTTGTTCAATTTGAAAACTTCTATCTGTCATCACAAAATCATTCAGTTCTAATACATCCATCAGATAGCTTTTAATTTCAAAAAATTCCTAGTCAGATATGCTATCACAGTGTAATAGTGACATGAAGTTGACAGCTCTTGAAAGCGTTATGACTGTCATATCTTTTAAAATATTTGCTTCTTCATAAAAACTGGAAATCTTTTGCTTCTCTGTTGGATTGATCTGTTTATATGCAGTCAATAATGAATCTGGAGTCTTCATTTTCAAAAGTGATCTGGATTTTTTATTCTTTTAAAAAAATCAAATGGATGCTTTGACATATTTAATTTTTGAAGATCCGCTTCAAAATTAAAAGAAGAATATATAGATAAAAACCTTTCTTTCGTGAAATTTGTCAATGCCCACATTTTAATATTATTGACAATATTCTCAGAAATGAATCTTTTTCACAGAATCTTGAACTTCCTTTTGTAATTTGTGAATTATTTCAGTAAAAAGTAGCATTAAAGCATGTAGCATTCCATTTACCAAATTAAGAGCACTTTTAATACAATACATTAATTATAAATACTGTTAACAATCAATACGAAAACTGGATTTTTCAGTAATTGGAAAAGATCCATTTATTTAATAAATCTTAAAGAAATTTATTCATCTCCACGCAAGTCAGCATTACAGCCACTAATTTTCAGTTAAGAGAGATAGTTTTTACAATAAAAGTTTGTTTACTTACATCAATCAAATTTAAATAAGATTTTGTAGGTTAAATGTAATGTAATATTCATGCTAACATTTTAAACTCTTCTAAGCATATTCAAAATTATCAGAAAATTCCATCATATGTCAATAAAGAAAATTAGAAATGCACTGAAGATTTTGTTTAATTGTCCCCATTTGTTTTAGACAGCAATACACGTACCGATTTCTTTTCCTTTGAGAAGGTTTTCTAAAAAAATTACTGGAACTGTTTTTGGGTTTCAAAATTTTGTGAATATAAACACACTAAATGGATTCTTGAAAATAAACGGTGCATATCACAATTTCAAAAACAACAACCTTCCATTCCAAAGCTAACAACCAATGTCAGGATTGTTGAAAGGAAACTAAAAAAATGCATTTTATCGTGGCAATAACTTGTGCTTCGCATTAAAGCATCCAGCAGCACATTAGTATTTCATTTTTTAACTTTAACAGGAGGAAAGAAAACGACTCAAAATTATAACTACAAATGTAAACAAAAAATCCGCTTCATACTTGGTGGAAGGCGTTAATGACAGACTTATCGAGGAAAGCTTTGCGGATGAAGGCTTAAATGCCATGCGCAGAAGTCACATGCCATGTACCTTTTACGTCACATGAATTGACCCCATTTACAAATGTAAGAAACGCGTGGTCGAATTAATTTATCTATTTCAGCTTACTTTTTAAATTTTTTTTCAATACTATTTATTAAATTTATATATTGGAGTAAAGAATTTTCGGAAAAAGTTGAATTAAAAATGAATGCCATCACTTTAACATTTTTGCTTTTTTTTAAATCTACCAATAAATGGCGGCAGCGAATTGATCAAAATTGAACGGCCATTAGAAGCTCATGTCACAGGCAATTAAAAATGATCCTTATAGGACCGCAGATTGTCATAGAGATGCATAATCCACCTTTTTTTAAGAAACAAATAATTTTGCTATTGCTATTTTTAAATATTTGCTCCAAATATCTGTTATTTCAATCATATTATTAATTAAAATTTATTAATTATAATTAAATTTAAAATTCATTAATTATAATTAAATTTAAAATTTATTAATAATAATTAATACTCAATTTACTAATGTAAGAAACACGTGGTCAAATTAATTTATTTATTTCAGCTTATCTTTTAAATTCTTTTTATATATTATTTATTTAATTTATTTATTGGAGTAAAGAATTTTCTGAAAAAGCTGAATTAAAAATAAATGTCATTTCTTTAAAATGCTCGCTTTATTTCTACATTCTACCAATAGATGGCGCCAACGAAGTAAATAAACTTTAATGGTAGAGATGCAAAATCCACCTTTTTTTGAGTAACAAATAATTTTGCTATTGCTATTTTTAAATATTTGTTCCAAATATCTGTTATTTCAATCATATTATTAATTAAAAATTATTAATTATAATTAAATTTAAAATTTATTAATTCCAATTAATAATTAATTTACTAATGTAAGAAACACATGTTTGAATTAATTTATTTATTTCAGCTTACTTTTTAAATTTTTTTCAACAATATTCATTTAATTATTTATTGGATTATTCTGAAAAAGTTGAATTAAAAATAAATGTCATTTCTTTAAATGTTTACATTAATTCTAAATTCTACCAATAGATGGCGCCAGAAAAGGAAACAAAATTGTACCATCTCAGGAACTCATGTTACAGGAGGTTGAAAATGACTCTTATCGGATAGCGCATTGTTAAATGCGAATATTCGAAAGTCAAGGTCACTATCAGTGTAGGGATGACGAATATTTTAGAAACGGTTATTACGTAACGAATATCGAAAAATCACAAATGTCAGTGAACAATACTTTTCAAAAATGGGTGTGATTCAAATCACTGGCACGTTCTTATTGGCTGATATTTCGATTTCAGGTCTTGGATCACGATAGAAAGTAACAATCGATACTATCTGTCTAATGGACGCTCTCGAAGCAGATTTCAGTCATGCATAGGGAAAGTCCCTTACCCACTGATGCTATTTCTTGGAACAGACCTCCCACAAATAGTTGTGGCTGGCGGTGGGACCTTTGATAACACGCAGAGAGGTTCCTATTTCACAAAGAGTCAACTCTCCCCATCGCTGAAATCTATACGCTGAACTTGTCTCATTTTACGAAAACTAGATTTCTTCCGCATGTATCTTCAAAAAAAATATTAATTTGTGTTTTAAAACAAGTTTCTGCCGATATTCAATGTTTGAAACAAACTTCATATGGATTTATATTCATTCTTAACTGGATATAAATACCCTAATTACTAAATTTCCTGGAATGAAAAGATTTGATATTAGCATAATTAAATTTCCTTTTTTTTTATCATGAGAATTCCTCTGCTCTGGAGGATTTTCCAGTTTTTAAAGATAGAATTCTGGCTTATTTTAAAGCTGTTTTAAAAATAAAATAAATATTTTAAATTAATTGCCAATGATAAATTTCTCTTTATTGATTTATAAAAACATTTTGGGAAAAAGGCACAAAAATTCATGCAAATTTAATTACTTTTTTACATTTTATAACAGAGAAGGTAAAGGCTTGCATCACGTATATATCAATAAATTTGTTTAGATATCATCAATATTATGGCTGGCAATATGATAAAGGAAAAAAAATGCTTCGTTTGTTAAAATTTCGTGGATTTCAGAATTCATCGGTAAATAATTTATAATGTTCCAATTTAAGATATTCTTTTACTCTTTTTGCTTTAATTGATTTTCTTTAAAATATTTTTTATTGGGATGAACTTAAATAAATTAATAATTAAAATAATATTTCTTCTGTCTTTTTTTCTTTCTTCTTCAAGGTGTTTTAAGTGTATATAAAAGAGAATTGATATCATTAGACTCAAAAATTTAATCTCATGAATTTTCAAAAACACAATTTCAAGAAAATATCTGTAATGTATACTGAGTCTGAATCTGAAATTAAGATTAATTCAATCTGAAATTAAGATTTTAACCCCTTGACAAACGAATTTGTTTTACTTAAATTGTTAGTTTAATTAGATGACGCATACTATCTTAAATATATATTATTATCTTCATTCTTATAATAATATAACGAGCATTTGAGATGTTGAAGCCTTTCTAGGTGATTTTTTTCATTTTTAAATACTTGATTCTGTTCACTTAATTGCAGGCTTAAACGACAATGTTTACGAAGGAGTTAAAAAATCGAATGGAAATTTCTGAAAGTAAAAGATGATAAATTGCTGAATGCAACCTGCCTTTCTATTATAAGTCATGCATACTCTACATTCTATTGTCTACATATTATTTTTAGTGAAATTATATTTTATGTTTTCAGAGAACGTTTTAATAAAAGAAATGCATAAAATCTATTTTTAAAAAACCATAAATTTCCTTAACTGTAAAATATTGATTATCAAAACTAAAATACCTTCAAATTGACATTTTTATACATTCATATAAATTCTGCATTTTTAAATCTCTATTGTAACATTTTTAGCCGTGTTTCACAGAAAGCGTTTAAAAAAATCGGTATCGTGTAGGAAGGATATAGATAAACTCGTGTTTGTGTCTCTCAAAAACTATATACTTTTAGGAATTAAAAATAAATATTTTGGGCAAATGGAATGGCTTGAAATGCTATATTCTAAACTTATAGCCGATAAACATGTCTTAAAAATATTTTATATTGAAAATAAAATTTATTATGTAATGAATTAAAATGAGCCTATTTCTACCGATTTAAAAAAACTGTATACCTTAACATTATAACTGAGCCAAATATCAAATTTGCTGCTGATTCTTCATTGATAATTACGTTTCTAAATACGTGAGAAGGGGGATTCGCCTGAAGTTTTCTAATCTCAACGCGAAATTAATAATAATTGACATTACTACTCTAAAAAAGGGAAGGTAATCGATTTTGTTGGGTCACAAGTAATAATTATTATAGATTCTGAATTTTAACTATTGTCAATTCTTTAATTCTAATATTCAATGCTTCAAACAAACTTCATATGGATTTATATCATTCTTAACTGGGTATAAACACCATAATTACTAAATTGTCACGAGTGACACGATTTCATATTAGCATAATTAAATTTTCTGTATCTGGTTTGCTTGAGAATTCTGCTGCTCTGAAGGATTTTTGTGTTTTAAAAGACAGAAGTATGGGATATTATAAAGCTGTTTTAAAAATAAAAGAAATATTTTAAATGAATTGCCAGTGATAAATTTCTCTTCATTGATTTATAAAAACATTTTGGGAAAGATGCACAAAAATTCTCTCAAATTTTAATACTTTTTTTAAAATTTTATAACAGAGAACGTAAAGGCTTGAATCACGTATATATCAATAAATTTGTTTAGATATCATCAATATTATGGTTGGCAATGTGATAAAAGAAAAAAAAATGCTTCGCTTGTTAAAATTTTGTGGATTTTAGAATTTATCGGGAAATAATTTATAATGTTCACATTTACAAAAAATTTTTAACTCTTTTTGCTTTAAATTGATTTTCTATAAAATATTTTTAATTGAAAAGAACTGAAATAAATTAACAATTAAAGTAATATTTCTGCTGTTTTTTTTCTTCTTCTTCTTCAAGGTGTTTTAAGGGTATATAAAAGTGAACTGATATCATTAGACTCAAAAATATAATCTCATAAATATGCAAAAACGCCATTTCAAGAAAATATCAGTAATGTATACTGACTCTCGTTCCATCTAAACTTGAGATTTTAACCCCTTGACATACCAATTCGCTTTACTTAAATTGTTATTTCAATAAGATGACGCATGCTATCTTATATATATATATATATATATTGTTATCTTGATCCGTATAATAATATAACGAGCATTTGAGATGGTGAAGCATTTTTAGTTGATTGTTGCATTTTTAAATGCTTAATTCTGTCCACTTAGGTGCAGGCTTAAAACTGAAAATTCAATAATTCGATGCACGTGTTAGAACTACATTGTTTGAGAAGGGGTTAAAAAATAGAATGGAAATTTCTGAAGGTAAAGGAAGATAAATTGCTGAATGCAACCAGCCTTTCGATTATCAGTCATGCATACTCTACATTCTATTGTCTACATATTATTTTTAGTGAAATTATATTTTACGTTTTCAGAGAAAGTTTTAATAAAAGAAATGCATAAAATCTATTTTTAAAAAACCATAAATTTCCTTAATTATAAAATATTGACTATCAAAACTAAAATACCTTCAAGTTAACATTCTTATAAATTCAAATAAATCCTGCATTTGTAAGAAACATTTTTGTAACATTTTTTGTCATGTTTCATAGAAAACGTTTAAAAAAACTATATCGTGCAAGACGGATATAGATAAATACGTGTTTATGTCTCTCAAAAACTATATTCTTTTAGGAATTAAATAATAAAATAACATTTTGTGCAAATGGAATAGCATGAAATGTTATATGCTAAACTTATAGCCGATGAAAATGTATTAAAAATATTTTATAATGAAAATAAAATTTATAATGATTTAAAATGAGACAATTTTTATCGATTTAAAAAACTGTATACCTGTAACATAATTATTGAGCCAAATATCAAATTTGCCGAATATTTTTTATTGATAATTGCATTCTTAAATAAGAAAGAAGGGGAAGAAAATTCGCATGAAGTTTACTAATATCTTCTCAACACGAAATTAATAATAATGGACATTGCTACTCTAAAATAAGGGAAGGTAATCGATTTTGTTTTAACTATTATAGATTCTAAATTCTATTGTCAATTCTTTAATTATTATAGATACATTCTATTGTCAATTCATTAACTATTCTAGATAAGACTATTTTATTCTAAGAATTTATTATTGATTGACAGCATTTGGAAAAAGTTCAGAAATTTAGCTCAAAATTGCAAAGTTTTATCATTAAACATATATATAT